>OY747723.1:29854731-29909731 GCA_963556495.2 Valencia hispanica
CACTATCTAGACCATGTCTTTACCTAATAATTGATTTTTTACACTGTATTTTTCTGTTAGTTCCTTGTATTTGGCTAGATTTCTTTACAGTTTGCCTGTACCGCATTTTAATGTAACTGAGCTTGTTTTACATTTTCTCAAAGGGTTAATAAATAATTATGAAAGCCCATTTCCGCCACTTGAAAGTAAAATAGTGAAAGATGGTATGTCATAATTTTGATTTTCAAAGTCCTAATTATGAGATACAAGGTCATAATTATGACTTTGAATCTCATACTTATTACTTTGAAAGTCGAAATTATGACTTTGAATCTCATAATTATGACTTTGAATCTCATACTTATTACTTTGAAAGTCGAAATTATGACTTTGAATCTCATAATTATGACTTTGAATCTCATAATTATGACTTTGAATCTCATAATTATTACTTTGAAAGTCAAAATTATGACTTTGTATCTCATAATCATGACTATGTATCTCATAATTAGGACTTTGAAAGTCGAAATTATAACATTCCATGTTTCTTTTTCTTTTGTTTTTACTTTCAAGTGGCGGAAATGGGCTTCCATAAATAATGAAGAAATACTTTTATGAAATAAAACTGTTGCTATGATGGAAAAGCACCAGCAGATGACGTTGAAGCTGAATTACAACCACTGTAACCGAACTGTACTGTTTTTTTGGTTTGTTTTTTACAGCTTTAATAATGTTATCATTTTATTTGATTTATTACATATATAAACGTGGGTTCTGGCTGCATTTTGCTTAAACATTGTAATAAAAATCAAAGAATGTTGTAACACCTGTAGTTTAATTTTTTATACATGAATTTTTGGTTTTATTTAAAATAATTGTCTGATTTCAGTCAAAATAAAATAAAAATCTCGCAGTTTTTAAACGTTTACGGGGAAACAGCGCCCCCTCTATACAGGTTGTGGCCAGTGGCGGTACTGCAGGCGGAAGTGCTGCACCTGTTGAGGTAAAAGTCTGTTCCTCCTCCCTAAAACTTTGACAGCTCACCTGTTCTACCTGGAACCACCGAACCGTGGACTGCTGCGGAGGTTCTGGAAGCTCTGCGCTGGTTCGGCTCTCCTGTCCGGGTTAATGGATAAACTGAAGCAGATTCTAGGCGGCCAGGATGGCGGCGGCGGCGGCAGCAGCGCGGATGGGAGCGGCATACTGGAGGTGCTGTTAGCCGTTAGCTGCTGACTGGGAGGAAACCAGTAAAAAGCAGGAAAAACTAGGCTTCAAGTTCAAAACTAGAGTTAGAGCTACACTCTCGGACACCAAACTATCACTTTTATATTTTATAAGGAGGAGAAAGTTCAATGTTTATTACGATATATTCTTTATAAACTCCTCTAGAACATCCAGAATGAAGATGCTGCTGAACTCTATAGAAAATCTTTATATTTTAAAAATGTATTCATTTTTACAGTTTTTGACTGAATACTCTTTGTACATATAAGTGTCCATTATTAATAAGATCCCATGTCCAGTAATTCGGCATATTTAACAAATAAAAAAATAAGAATGTTAAAATAAGAAGAGTGAAACTGCTGCTTGTTCTGCTGTGTTTTCAACTTTCGGTGCCATTTAAAGAAGAAACCAACTAATATCCTCTAAATAAATCATATATTTTTGGTAGTTTGTTTTTAGAAAGTGGCATTAAATGTTTTTTAATGATGTTGACGTCATGCCTGCAGGCAGCCAATCAGGCGTCCACGCTGGCCTGGGGGACCCGGATGAAGGGCTTCCTGATCTGCTTCATTCTGGGGGCCTTCTGCTCCATCCTGGTGAGTCCTGATCATCCGCCTGCTTTTATTTAGATAATAATCAGGCATGTTTTAGTAGCCTATCTGTCCCTGACGGAGGACGTGTCTCTGTCCCTGACGGAGGACGTGTCTCTGTCCCTGACGGAGGACGTGTCTCTGTCCCTGACGGAGGACGTGTCTCTGTCCCTGACGGAGGACGTGTCTCTGTCCCTGACGGAGGACATTTTGTGTCTCCAATAGGCGACCTGCCTGCTGTGGATCCCTGGGTTCGGCCTCCCTGTGTTCGCTGTCCTCTACACTCTGGGAAACATCTGCGCTCTGACCAGGTACTAGGGCTGGGCGATATGGCCTAAAAATAACATCTCCGATTTTTTTCCACCAAATACGATTTCCGATTTTAATCGATTTTTTTTTTTCTTTCTCCCTCTACTTTCTTAAACAGAAATAACAAATGACAGAATCTATTTTTTCAACTCTTATTTTAATATCTCCTTTGGGATTCTACCTGAATTCAAAGTTGTGTGCAAAGTTGGTAGCACATACCTGGCGTCCAAAGTTTTCAGTAGGTAAATAAAGCCGGGCTTTTCCACTGTATGAACAGGCACCATATCTTGGGCAATATAAATTGTGATGGCATCTGTGATTGCTTTCCACTGGACTCCCGTCTTATCATAAGGGACACAGTGTGAAAATGATTCCCCCATGGTGGCTTGTCTTTTGTGAGCTGCTGCTTGGTTGAGCATCTCGTAAAGAGCAGCACTTCTCCCACTCGACGGAGTGCCTCTGTTTCAGGTGTTGAAACAAATTCGTCGTACTCCCACCTTTGGTAGCAGCAGCCTTCAAACAGATTTTGCAGCGAGATGTTTGTTGCTCCAAGTCTGAAGTCGCAAAACTGAACCAGTTCCATATAATTGAAGAAACTCTCCCTTTTTTGGGAACAAGCTCCTCTTTGCTAGGTGCCATTTTGACGTCTACGCGTTGCGAGAGACGGACTGGCTGACCTTGCTCCAAACTACGGAAGCCCAAGAGAGCAGTGGGGGGAGGGGGATTAAATCTCGATTTTCCCCAAAATAAATCTTCTTAGACGACAAATTCGAATGAATCGATAAAATCGATTTATCACCCAACCCTACCAGGTACCGACCAGAACCAACCAGGAACCCGTCCTCCCTCTCAGGGCCTGGGTTGATGCCACTGGTTCTGGCTATAACTCATGTAATGTCGCCCCCTGGTGGTGAAGCTGTGTTCTGTCGTTTCAGCACCATGTTCCTGATTGGTCCGTTAAGGCAGCTGAAGAACATGTGTGCCAGAGTGCGGGCGCTGGCCACCGCCATCATGCTGGTCAGAACCGAGCTCGGCCGTTTCTATCGGCTCCAGGTTCTGTTTGGTGTTCTGGTTCTGATTCTGATGCTCATGTGTCCACAGGTCTGCCTGGTTCTGACTCTGTGCGCCGCCTTCTGGGTGAGAAATGGACTCTGTATGAAAACATGCTGGTTCTGGTTCTGCTGATGGTTGTTACATGTCTCTGGTTCTGGTTCTACAGTGGAAGAACAACGGCTTGGCTCTGCTCTTCTGTGTGCTGCAGTTTCTGGCCTTCACCTGGTAAAACACACAGATATACCTCAGCTTAACCTGCCTCTCCTGTCTCTCCTGTCTCTCCTGCCTCTCCTGTCTCTCCTGTCTCACCTGCCTCTCCTGTCTCTCCTGCCTCTCCTGCCTCTCCTGTCTCTCCTGCCTCTCCTGCCTCTCCCGCCTCTCCCGTCTCTCCTGTCTCTCCTGCCTCTCCTGCCTCTCCTGTCTCTCCTGCCTCTCCTGCCTCTCCCGCCTCTCCCGTCTCTCCTGTCTCTCCTGTCTCTCCTGTCTCTCCTGCCTCTCCTGTCTCTCCTGCCTCTCCTGTCTCTCCTGTCTCTCCTGTCTCTCCTGCCTCACCTGCCTCACCTGCCTCTCCTTCCTGCCTCTCCTGCCTCTCCTGCCTCTCCTGCCTCTCCTGCCTCTCCTGTCTCTCCTGCCTCTCCTGTCTCTCCTGCCTCTCCTGCCTCTCCTGCCTCTCCTGCCTCTCCTGCCTCTCCTGTCTCTCCTCTCTCCTGTCTCTCCTGTCTCTCCTGTCTCTCCTGCCTCTCCTGCCTCTCCTGTCTCACCTGCCTCACCTGCCTCTCCTCTCTCCTGTCTCACCTGTCTCTCCTGTCTCACCTACCTAACCTGTCTCTCCTGCCTAACCTGTCTCTCCTGCCTAACCTGTCTCTCCTGTCTCACCTGCCTAACCTGTCTCACCTGTGTCTCCTGTCTCACCTGCATCTCCTGCCTCTCCTGCCTCTCCCGCCTCTCCTGTCTCTCCCGCCTCTCCTGCCTCTCCCGTCTCACCTGCCTCTCCCGTCTCATCTGCGTCTCCTGTCTCACCTGCGTCTCCCGTCTCTCCTGTCTCACCTGTCTCTCCTGTCTCACCTGCCTAACCTGTCTCTCCTGTCTCTCCTGCCTCTCCTGTCTCTCCCGCCTAACCTGTCTCTCCCGCCTCTCCTGTCTCACCTGCGTCACCTGTCTCTCCTGCCTCTCCTGCGTCTCCTGTCTCACCTGCCTCTCCTACATCTCCTGTCTCTCCTGTCTCTCCTGCCTCACCTGTCTCACCTGTGTTTGTCTGCTCTGCAGGTACGGCCTGTCTTACATCCCATTCGCCAGGTAAACACACACCTGCAGCTTCAGTCCTCCAGGCTGCGCCGTTCAACCTCCTAAACTGTGTCTTTGTCCTCTTTCAGGGACGCCGTCCTCAAGCTGTTCTCACTCTGCATGTAGAGCCACCAATCAGGACTTAGGACACCGTGGTCTTCATCCAATCAGGACGCTCCTACAATCATCTTATTTATTTCACTGGAAAATATTCCAGGAGTAATGCAGCTTTATGGTTATTATTCATGATTTTAACGGTAGGAATGAATTTATATCAGATGGAAAACGGTTTTTATTACTGATTATATTTTCTATAACATTATGGGACTTCCTGATAACCGAGCATCGTTTCAATACAAATATGAATCAGTTCATTTAAAAATAAATAAATAAATGAAGTAAATCAGTAAACATAAGTATTGTTAACTAAAAGCATCTCGGTGACATTTCTGCTTTATCAGGAACTTCCATAATAATCAAAACGTAAAAAAATAATAATAATTCAGCCACCGGTTCTGTTACGACTTTGTCTTCATGGAGAAAAATGTGGATCAGAATCAGAACCTTCAGGGAAGCAAGGAGCTGATCCAGAACAGGAGCCGCCCATCATGGTGGTTCTGGTGGGAAACTGGACTTTCTCTGATGATCAGTGACACTACAGCGTCTGGAGGGGAGCCACTACTTCAGTATCAGAGCGGTCCGAATGGCTCCCATCTGGAACACATGGACTTTATTAAGGCGGACGTTAGGGATATAAGCAGGATTTTATTCTTTTTATTTTTTTTTATCAGATTTTTATTAACTTAGTTTCCTTCTGATCCATTTCTGTTTGGTTCTGGTGGTGGTCCACATTTCTGTAAGCGGGTCAAGCTGTGTTTCCTGGATTTTGCTAATAATCGGACCTTTTATTATTATTATTATTATTATTATTATTATTATTAGTCTTATTGAAGCAGCTCCAGGTGTTCTGAATCTGCCAGAGAACAAACCTATTGTAGGGTTAAACTATTATGGGATGCATTTATTAGTCTCATTGAGGGAAGCTTTATTGATCCTGTGAGGAAACGACTGAATTCTTGGTGTTTTCAACATTTCATTGAAATATTTTCCTAAAATCTGGAATGAACAGATTTGATAAAAGTGAACTTTAACTAGGACACTGTTAGCCACAAGGCGCCAGCAGCGCCCCCTACAGCGTGGACAGGGAGCAGGCCCGCGTTTTTCCGAACCTTTTGGTTGTTGGGTCCAGATCATTTCTGTGTATTTGCTGCTGGATGTGAATAAAGTGTTTTATGAAGCACCAGCTGACCTCCTGTTTACCGTCCTGCTAAGACCTTAAAGCCCCTAAATCTCCAGGCGCTGATTAAAGCCGTCCACAGATCAGATGTCCGCCGACGGGGCCTCCCAGATGTTCTCCTCCTGCCTCTGACCTACTCTCCATTACATGCTGCTCTAAACAGATTAGGCTGTTTTTCTGCTGGTGACCTTTAGACCTGGAGGAGGAGAAGAAGAAGAAACCTGGACCCCTTGGTTCTGCCCCGCCCTCCTATGTTAATGTGAGGAGGAGGTCCAGTCTGACGGGGTTCTGGTGTTCTAACATGGTCCTGGGTCGGCTACAGACCATTCGGGATGTCGGATCAAGGCTGAGGACGTTCTTCAGATCTCCTATGGAGCTTTTATCTCATCATAGACACTACGGACGTCTCAGCACTTCCTCTGTAGATGTTCTAGCTGGAACTCCATCATATGGCAGAAGCAGGTTGGGGAGTAGGTGTGAAGTAGGGAAGAGTCTGTCTCTGGTTCCCCTACGCTGGCCTTGGTTTAGGCCAAATCCCTGATGTTGACCTCAGGTTCCTTCAGAGTCATAATCACTCCTCTGATCTTCTAAGGAAGTAACTTGTGTCCTCTAATGACCTGCTGAGGGACGTTTGGTCCAGAACTGAGACATTTGGGTTGAACTATCGACCTCTTTACCCCCGGATGGAGCTGAGCTCTTATCTCTGGGTGGGACTCCTGGTTCCTGATAGCAGAACTTCCTAAGAGAACCCGTCACTTCTTCTGCACATTTTACTGCAAGGTCCGTCATTAAGTCCCACAGCATGATGCTGCCAGCGCTGCAGATGAGGATGACTGCTGTTAATCAGCTGTTTTAAAGCCGTTCCCTTCTAGAACCTTCATGTTCAGTCACCTTTAAAACAAACTAAATGTTTTCATACAAACACAATTATTTGATCACATTTTAATTAATAATGTCTTCAAAATAAATAAATTCAACTGATTTTGACTGCTGTGTTTTGTATCTGGGAGTTCCTGATCACACGTGTGTGTGTGCGTGTGTGCGTGTGTGCGTGTGTGTGTGTGTGTGTGTGTGTGTGTTGGGTAGAGAGAGAGAGAGTGTGCGGTGGAGCGAGCAGACCCGTTTGGAGCCGGCTCCGCTCAGACCTTCATCGTTCCTTTGTTGTTCCTGAACTCTCCGGATCAGACCCTCTCAGGTCAGTTTCATCATTTCATCTCCTCTTCAAACATTTTCTACTTTAGGCTTAAAGATAAAATTGTTTTTATTCCATTCTTGGTGATAAACCTGTAAATTCTAAACTTCAGAATAATTTCCTTATTTTATGTTTGAGGTTGTTTTTTGTTTTTTTAAGTTTTTTATAATCCACTCGGGTAATAAAAAAATCATTTAATGCTTTTATTGGTTTTATAAGACAACCAGTTTAAATATGAGAAAAAACACACGGGTGTTTTTATTCAAACATATAAAGCTGGAGCGATTTCTACCAAATGATGAAATCATGTAAGAACTTCAGTTTTTCCTTTAAAAAGCACTTTTTGTATTTTAATAAGGCTGCAGCTGCAGCGGCGCGGCGCCTCCACTTAGATCCATTTAATGAGCTTTTTATCCACAAACGGACAAAATCTGCCTGATGAAGGAAAATACAATAACACCTGTTTAAAGGGATTATTTTGATTTCATTTCTGAAATGTTAAATATGTGGAAGTTAATTTCCTTCATATAATTTACATGCAATAATTTAATCTAAATGTTGTTTCTCTGCATCTGAACACAATAAATCAATTTCATCCAGAAAATTAACTCTCAGACAAAACAGTTAAATATGTTATTTTAAGTTCAGTGTAAATTATTTGATTTTCTGTGTATTAATGTTTGATAAATTTAAATAATAAAATCCATAATAGTTCTAGCCTAAATAAAAAAATGCTGCTACTTTATTAACATGAGTGAAAAAATAATTAAAATTAATGTTTTAAATGAATAATTAATTTGAACATCTTTAATAATATTCAGTTATACCAAACCATAATGTAATCCTATGAGAAAGCAGAAAATATATTTTTTACACACTATAAACTGGATTTATAGATATATAAATTTATTAGTATGTGAGATGAAACCTGAACATGATCCAGATTTATGAACATGTTTTTATGTAAACTATTAGAAAATGTTTGATTCATACAGAAAAGTCTAAATGGATGAGATTCAGAAGTAGATCAGCTTCATTTGTTTCAGGGAGAAAAGAAACGATTGAAACAGCTTCTAGAAAAATAACTCAGCATTTAAACAGAAATACTTCAACAGTCTTAACTTCATTTAAAAACAGAAACTCACCAAATATCTGAGAATCATTTTGGTTCCAGGTCCTTTTTTAAATATAATTTAAAGTAAAAAGAAAAAGTAAAATTTTCTTTATTCAGCCAATAAAAAGAATAAAACCTGTGAGCTGTTCATTTGTTGGTTTTGTGCCGTCTGTGTTTCATCTTCAGCTCATTATATTTAATATTGAGTTAAAAGGCAAATTTTGGACCAGAACAGATTTCTGGAACCGCTGGTTCCGACAGGAACCGTCAGGATTTACTTTATGTTTTTAGATCATCAAACCAATGTTAATATCAGAGGAAAATAACCTGTTAAAACATTAGGAGGAAAAATCAGCCCGGTTCTAGGTGGAAATGTAATCCCTCCCCTCGTTAAATCATGAATAGCCATCATTAAGCTCATTTATTCGGGTTGATTTCATTAGACAGACCCGATTACTGTCAGGCCCGGAGAACCGGATAATTTTAACAGAACCTGTCTGAGAGCAGGAAGATCTCAACCAACAACCCATCAAGCTCTGATCTAAAGAACTTCAAGATCAGATGAGAAACAAAGGCTCTGGTGTCTATCGGTCCAGAAAGGAGTCCAGAACTTCACAGTTGGTTCTGGACTCCTTTCAGAGAACCTCAGAGAGAACCATGATCCATGGAGAACACCTGGAACGGTGGAGAACCGACCCATCAGAATTACTCCAGGAGCTCATCAGCCACTCATCCAGGAGAACCCAGAACAACCTCACTGCCTCAGCTAAGGTCAGAGGTCATGATAAGAAAGAGAGAAAATGGCTTCCATGGGAGAGATCCAAGACCAGAACCACTGCTGACCCAGAAGAACACAAAGAACCGTCTCACATGTACCAGAAACATCCGGATGTTCTCCAAGAAAATATTCTGTAGACTAAAGAGACGAGGTTTGAAAAGTTAACACAGAATTCCAGAACCAGAACACCGGACCTACAGTCAAACATGGTGGTGGCGGAGTGATGGTCTGGGCTGGACCCAGAGGACCTGCTGTGACTGATGGAACCAGGAGTTTTGCTCTATAGCAGAACATCCTGAAGGAGAAGGTCTGACCTTCGGTTTGAGAGCTTAGGATGAAGAACGCTGTGGTTCTGATGGAGGACGATGGTCCAAAGATCACTAGCAGGTCCACCAATGAAGGATTGGAGTGGCCTAGTCAAAGTCTTGTTTGGTTTAGGGCGTGATTGCCTCTTGGATGAATTGATTTATCCATAATAAATGTAATCCTGATTTGAAAACGTTTGTGTTCTAGTTGTCGGATCAGTCAGAACCAACTGGATGTTCTAGATCTTAAAGTTCTCCTTCTGTTGACGTCCAACATCTCCTCTTTAATCCAGACTCTGATGAATAGACAGTAGAGGGTATGATGCTCCAGGTAGAACCGCTAATAGACCTTTTAGGCCCCTGATCTGTCCGTCTCTCGTTTGGACCGTCATTAAGACATTAAAGCGGGGAAGCAGAAATGGGTGTTTGAGCATCTCTTGACAAACCTTTTTGTCCGGCCTGTAGACAAACACAGAGTGGCGGAGCCATTACAGAGCGCCTATTATCCTCCGGGGTAATCAAGCTTCGCCATCGCTTTTCCTCTTCAAGACGTCTCTTTAATTTCTATAACCTGCGGCCTGTCATTAGAGACGTAGAGTTCTGACTGACGTTTACTGAGTTCATAAAAACGTGTAAAAGAGGAATACGTTTTCTTTAATGAGAGCAGTCAGCATCTGAACACACGAATTACCTCTAAAAACATCTTCTAGAATCCACAATCTGCTTCATTTGAGGGACGTTTCTATTCTCCAGTTATGTTTTCATTGAAAAGAAAAACAGGTGTGCCCAGAAACAGCAGGTATCTCCACCTGGTTCACTCCATAATGACTCCTAGATGTTGGTGGACCTGCAGGAACAACCAAATGATGAAAGCAAACATTTTCAGACCTCATGTATTAAATCAAGCAGTAGTTTCCATGCAAACGTGTCCATGTTTGGGTCTCCAGATGAAGGTGGAGGGCTTGCAGGAGGATGGCGAGTCCGGTTCGGCGTCTTCTGCTGACCGCGGTTCCGTCGGCTCGGTGTGCGCCGTCGGGTCCGCCGAACGCTGCATGTCCCGGCTGCTGAGCGCCGTGGAGAGCGAGATGCAGGCGGGCCGGGAGAAGGGCGACCCGACGGAGAGGGAGCTGAAGGTGACCCTGGAGGACGGCGAGCTGTGGAGGAAGTTCCAGCTCATCACCAACGAGATGATCGTCACCAAGAACGGACGGTGAGCTGAAGACGTTTCCTGACCTCCAGCGTTCAGCAGATCTGTAGGTTAAAATCAGTCAAACTACCTGGACACAGTGTAGGTCAGAGGTCTTCAGCTAGAAGGTGACCAACTGTAGAAGATCAACTGCATGTTTTTGTCTCATCAAAGTGTTTAGATGGTTCCACGGTTGGTTGAAGGTGTTTGGGAGGTCCTGGCAGCTTCTTCTTCAAACTAAACCTTTATTGAGGTTCTGGAAGTTTGAAGAGTTCCCAGTGGCGTCTCTGGTTGAGGTTCTGGAAGTTTGAAGAGTTCCCAGTGGTGTCTCTAGTTGAGGTGCTGAAAGTTTGAAGAGGTCCCAGTGGCGTCTCTAGTTGAGGTTCTGGTTTGAAGAGGTCCCAGTGGTGTCTCTAGTTGAGGTTCTGGAAGTTTGAAGCGTTCCCAGTGGTGTCTCTAGTTGAGGTTCTGGAAGTTTGAAGAGGTCCCAGTGGTGTCTCTAGTTGAGGTTCTGGAAGTTTGAAGCGTTCCCAGTGGCGTCTCTAGTTGAGGTTCTGGAAGTTTGAAGCGTTCCCAGTGGTGTCTCTAGTTGAGGTTCTGGAAGTTTGAAGAGGTCCCAGTGGTGTCTCTAGTTGAGGTTCTGGAAGTTTGAAGCGTTCCCAGTGGCGTCTCTAGTTGAGGTTCTGGAAGTTTGAAGCGTTCCCAGTGGCGTCTCTAGTTGAGGATCTGGAAGTTTGAAGCGTTCCCAGTGGCGTCTCTAGTTGAGGATCTGGAAGTTTGAAGAGGTCCCAGTGGTGTCTCTAGTTGAGGTTCTGGGAGTTTGAAGAGGTCCCAGTGGCGTCTCTAGTTGAGGTTCTGGAAGTTTGAAGAGTTCCCAGTGGTGTCTCTAGTTGAGGTTCTGGAAGTTTGAAGAGGTCCCAGTGGTGTCTCTAGTTGAGGTTCTGGGAGTTTGAAGAGGTCCCAGTGGCGTCTCTAGTTGAGGTTCTGGAAGTTTGAAGAGGTCCCAGTGGCGTCTCTAGTTGAGGTTCTGGAAGTTTGAAGAGTTCCCAGAGGCGTCTGTAGTTTAGGTTCTGGAAGTTTGAAGAGTTCCCAGAGGCGTCTCTTGTTTAGTTTCTGGTTTGAAGAGTTCCCAGTGGTATATCTAGTTAAGGTTCTGGACGTTTGAAGAGTTCCCTGTGGCGTCTCTAGTTGAGGTTCTGGAAGTTTGAAGAGTTCCCTGTGGCGTCTCTAGTTGTGGTTCTGGAAGTTGGAAGAGTTCCCTGTGGCGTCTCTAGTTTAGGTTCTGGTTTGAAGAGGTCCCAGTGGCGTCTCTAGTTTAGGTTCTGGTTTGAAGAGGTCCCAGTGGCGTCTCTAGTTGAGGTTCTGGAAGTTTGAAGAGTTCCCAGTGGCGTCTCTAGTTTAGGTTCTGGAAGTTTGAAGAGTTCCCAGAGGCGTCTCTAGTTTAGGTTCTGGACGTTTGAAGAGTTCCCAGAGGGGTCTCTAGTTTAGGTTCTGGAAGTTTGAAGAGTTCCCAGAGGCGTCTCTAGTTGAGGTTCTGGTTTGAAGAAGTCCCAGTGGTGTATGTAGTTTAGGTTCTGGAAGTTTGAAGAGTTCCCAGTGGCGTCTCTAGTTGAGGTTCTGGAAGTTTGAAGAGATTCCAGTGGCGTCTCTAGTTTAGGTTCTGGTTTGAAGAGGTCCCAGTGGTGTCTCTAGTTGGGGTTCAGGAAGTTTGAAGAGGTCCCAGTGGCGTCTCTAGTTGAGGTTCTGGAAGTTTGAAGAGGTCCCAGTGGCGTCTCTAGTTGAGGTTCTGGAAGTTTGAAGAGTTCCCAGTGGTGTCTCTAGTTGAGGTTCTGGGAGTTTGAAGAGGTCCCAGTGGCGTCTCTAGTTTAGGTTCTGGTTTGAAGAGGTCCCAGTGGCGGATCAAGTTAAGGTTCTGGAAGTTTGAAGAGTTCCCAGTGGCGTCTCTAGTTTAGGTTCTGGTTTGAAGAGGTCCCAGTGGCTGATCTAGTTAAGGTTCTGGAAGTTTGAAGAGTTCCCAGTGGTGTCTCTAGTTGAGGTTCTGGAAGTTTGAAGAGTTCCCAGTGGCGTCTCTAGTTGAGGTTCTGGAAGTTTGAAGAGGTCCCAGTGGTATATCTAGTTAAGGTTCTGGACGTTTGAAGAGTTCCCTGTGGCGTCTCTAGTTGAGGTTCTGGAAGTTTGAAGAGTTCCCTGTGGCGTCTCTAGTTGTGGTTCTGGAAGTTGGAAGAGTTCCCTGTGGCGTCTCTAGTTTAGGTTCTGGTTTGAAGAGGTCCCAGTGGCGTCTCTAGTTTAGGTTCTGGTTTGAAGAGGTCCCAGTGGCGTCTCTAGTTGAGGTTCTGGAAGTTTGAAGAGTTCTCAGTGGTGTCTCTAGTTTAGCTTCTGGAAGTTTGAAGAGTTCCCAGAGGCGTCTCTAGTTTAGGTTCTGGACGTTTAAAGAGTTCCCAGAGGCGTCTCTAGTTTAGGTTCTGGAAGTTTGAAGAGTTCCCAGAGGCGTCTCTAGTTGAGGTTCTGGTTTGAAGAAGTCCCAGTGGTGTATGTAGTTTAGGTTCTGGAAGTTTGAAGAGTTCCCAGTGGCGTCTCTAGTTGAGGTTCTGGAAGTTTGAAGAGGTCCCAGTGGCGTCTCTAGTTGAGGTTCTGGTTTGAAGAGGTCCCAGTGGCGTCTCTAGTTGAGGTTCTGGTTTGAAGAGTTCCCAGTGGTGTATATAGTTTAGGTTCTGGAAGTTTGAAGAGTTCCCAGTGGCGTCTCTAGTTGAGGTTCTGGAAGTTGGAAGAGTTCCCAGTGGTGTCTCTAGTTGAGGTTCTGGAAGTTTGAAGAGTTCCCAGTGGCGTCTCTAGTTTAGTTTCTGGAAGTTTGAAGAGTTCCCAGTGGTGTCTCTAGTTGAGGTTCTGGAAGTTTGAAGAGTTCCCAGTGGCGTCTCTAGTTGAGGTTCTGGAAGTTTGAAGAGTTCCCAGTGGTGTCTCTAGTTGAGGTTCTGGAAGTTTGAAGAGTTCCCAGTGGTGTATCTAGTTAAGGTTCTGGAAGTTGGAAGAGTTCCCAGTGGTGTCTCTAGTTGAGGTTCTTGAAGTTTGAAGAGTTGCCAGTGGCGTCTCTAATTGAGGTTCTGGAAGATGAAGAGGTCCCAGTGGTGTATGTAGTTTAGATTCTGGTTTGAAGAGTTCCCAGTGGCGTCTCTAGTTTAGGTTCAGGAAGTTTGAAGAGTTCCCGGTGGCGTCTCTAGTTGAGGTTCTGGACGTTTGAAGAGTTCCCAGTGGCGTCTCTGGTTTAGGTTCTGGAAGTTTGAAGATTTCCCAGTGGCGTCTCTAGTTTAGTTTCTGGTTTGAAGAGTTCCCAGTGGTGTCTCTAGTTTAGTTTCTGGTTTGAAGAGTTCCCAGTGGTGTCTCTAGTTTAGTTTCTGGTTTGAAGAGTTCCCAGTGGTGTCTCTAGTTTAGTTTCTGGTTTGAAGAGGTCCCAGTGGCGTCTCTAGTTGAGGTTCTGGAAGTTTGAAGAGTTCCCAGTGGCGTCTCTAGTTTAGGATCTGGTTTGAAGAGTTCCCAGTGGCGTCTCTAGTTTAGGTTCTGGTTTGAAGAGTTCCCAGTGGCGTCTCTATTTGAGGTGCTGAAAGTTTGAAGAGTTCCCAGTGGTGTCTCTAGTTTAGTTTCTGGTTTGAAGAGTTCCCGGTGGTGTCTCTAGTTGAGGTTCTGGAAGTTTGAAGAGTTCCCAGTGAAGTATCTAGTTGAGGTTCTGGAAGTTTGAAGAGTTCCTAGAGGCATCTCTAGTTTAGATTCTGGAAGTTTGAAGAGTTCCCAGTGGCGTGTCTAGTTGAGGTTCTGGACGTTTGAAGAGTTCCCAGTGGCGTCTCTGGTTTCGGTTCTGGAAGTTTGAAGAGGTCCCAGTGGCGTCTCTAGTTGAGGAGCTCAAACTTTGAAGAGTTCCCAGTGAAGTATCTAGTTGAGGTTCTGGAAGTTTGAAGAGTTACCATTGGCGTATATAGTTGAGGCTCTGGAAGTTTGAAGAGTTCCCAGTGGCGTCTCTAGTTGAGGTTCTGGAAGTTTGAAGAGTTCCCAGTGGCGTCTCTAGTCTAGGTTCTGGAAGTTTGAAGAGTTCCCATTGGTGTATATAGTTGAGGTTCTGGAAGTTTGAAGAGTTCCCGGTGGCGTCTCTAGTTGAGGTTCTGGAAGTTTGAAGAGTTCCCAGTGGTGTCTCTAGTTGAGGTGCTGAAAGTTTGAAGGGTTCCCAGTGGCGTCTCTAGTTGAGGTTCTGGAAGTTTGAAGAGTTCCCAGTGGCGTCTCTAGTTTAGGTTCTGGAAGTTTGAAGAGGTCCCAGTGGCGTCTCTAGTTGAGGTTCTGGAAGTTTGAAGAGTTCCCAGAGGCATCTCTAGTTTAGATTCTGGAAGTTTGAAGAGTTCCCAGAGGCGTCTCTAGTTTAGGTTCTGGAAGTTTGAAGAGTTCCCAGAGGCGTCTCTAGTTGAGGTTCTGGTTTGAAGAGGTCCCAGTGGCGTCTCTAGTTGAGGTGTGGAAAGTTTGAAGAGGTCCAAGTGGCGTCTCTAGTTGAGGTTCTGGTTTGAAGAGGTCCCAGTGGTGTCTCTAGTTGAGGTTCTGGAAGTTTGAAGAGTTCCCAGTGGCGTCTCTAGTTGAGGTTCTGGAAGTTTGAAGAGGTCCCAGTGGTGTCTCTAGTTGAGGTTCTGGAAGTTTGAAGCGTTCCCAGTGGCGTCTCTAGTTGAGGTTCTGGAAGTTTGAAGCGTTCCCAGTGGTGTCTCTAGTTGAGGTTCTGGAAGTTTGAAGAGGTCCCAGTGGTGTCTCTAGTTGAGGTTCTGGAAGTTTGAAGCGTTCCCAGTGGCGTCTCTAGTTGAGGTTCTGGAAGTTTGAAGAGTTCCCAGTGGCGTCTCTAGTTGAGGATCTGGAAGTTTGAAGCGTTCCCAGTGGCGTCTCTAGTTGAGGATCTGGAAGTTTGAAGAGGTCCCAGTGGTGTCTCTAGTTGAGGTTCTGGGAGTTTGAAGAGGTCCCAGTGGCGTCTCTAGTTGAGGTTCTGGAAGTTTGAAGAGTTCCCAGTGGTGTCTCTAGTTGAGGTTCTGGAAGTTTGAAGAGGTCCCAGTGGCGTCTCTAGTTTAGGTTCTGGTTTGAAGAGGTCCCAGTGGCGTCTCTAGTTGAGGTTCTGGAAGTTTGAAGAGGTCCCAGTGGTGTCTCTAGTTGAGGTTCTGGAAGTTTGAAGAGTTCCCAGAGGCGTCTGTAGTTTAGGTTCTGGAAGTTTGAAGAGTTCCCAGAGGCGTCTCTTGTTTAGTTTCTGGTTTGAAGAGTTCCCAGTGGTATATCTAGTTAAGGTTCTGGACGTTTGAAGAGTTCCCTGTGGCGTCTCTAGTTGAGGTTCTGGAAGTTTGAAGAGTTCCCTGTGGCGTCTCTAGTTGTGGTTCTGGAAGTTGGAAGAGTTCCCTGTGGCGTCTCTAGTTTAGGTTCTGGTTTGAAGAGGTCCCAGTGGCGTCTCTAGTTTAGGTTCTGGTTTGAAGAGGTCCCAGTGGCGTCTCTATTTGAGGTTCTGGAAGTTTGAAGAGTTCACAGTGGTGTCTCTAGTTTAGGTTCTGTAAGTTTGAAGAGTTCCCAGAGGCGTCTCTAGTTTAGGTTCTGGACGTTTGAAGAGTTCCCAGTGGCGTCTCTAGTTGAGGTTCGGGAAGTTTGAAGAGGTCCCAGAGGCATCTCTAGTTGAGGTTCTGGTTTGAAGAAGTCCAAGTGGTGTAGGTAGTTTAGGTTCTGGAAGTTTGAAGAGTTCCCAGTGGCGTCTCTAGTTGAGGTTCTGGAAGTTTGAAGAGATTCCAGTGGCGTCTCTAGTTTAGGTTCTGGTTTGAAGAGGTCCCAGTGGTGTCTCTAGTTGGGGTTCAGGAAGTTTGAAGAGGTCCCAGTGGCGTCTCTAGTTGAGGTTCTGGGAGTTTGAAGAGGTCCCAGTGGCGTCTCTAGTTGAGGTTCTGGAAGTTTGAAGAGTTCCCAGTGGTGTCTCTAGTTGAGGTTCTGGGAGTTTGAAGAGGTCCCAGTGGCGTCTCTAGTTTAGGTTCTGGTTTGAAGAGGTCCCAGTGGCGGATCAAGTTAAGGTTCTGGAAGTTTGAAGAGTTCCCAGTGGCGTCTCTAGTTTAGGTTCTGGTTTGAAGAGGTCCCAGTGGCTGATCTAGTTAAGGTTCTGGAAGTTTGAAGAGTTCCCAGTGGTGTCTCTAGTTGAGGTTCTGGAAGTTTGAAGAGTTCCCAGTGGCGTCTCTAGTTGAGGTTCTGGAAGTTTGAAGAGGTCCCAGTGGTATATCTAGTTAAGGTTCTGGACGTTTGAAGAGTTCCCTGTGGCGTCTCTAGTTGAGGTTCTGGAAGTTTGAAGAGTTCCCTGTGGCGTCTCTAGTTGTGGTTCTGGAAGTTGGAAGAGTTCCCTGTGGCGTCTCTAGTTTAGGTTCTGGTTTGAAGAGGTCCCAGTGGCGTCTCTAGTTTAGGTTCTGGTTTGAAGAGGTCCCAGTGGCGTCTCTAGTTGAGGTTCTGGAAGTTTGAAGAGTTCTCAGTGGTGTCTCTAGTTTAGCTTCTGGAAGTTTGAAGAGTTCCCAGAGGCGTCTCTAGTTTAGGTTCTGGACGTTTGAAGAGTTCCCAGTGGCGTCTCTAGTTCAGGTTCTGGTTTGAAGAGGTCCCAGTGGCATCTCTAGTTGAGGTTCTGGTTTGAAGAAGTCCCAGTGGTGTATGTAGTTTAGGTTCTGGAAGTTTGAAGGGTTCCCAGTGGCGTCTCTAGTTGAGGTTCTGGTTTGAAGAGGTCCCAGTGGCGTCTCTAGTTGAGGTTCTGGAAGTTTGAAGAGGTCCCAGTGGCGTCTCTAGTTGAGGTTCTGGTTTGAAGAGTTCCCAGTGGTGTATATAGTTTAGGTTCTGGAAGTTTGAAGAGTTCCCAGTGGCGTCTCTAGTTGAGGTTCTGGAAGTTGGAAGAGTTCCCAGTGGTGTCTCTAGTTGAGGTTCTGGAAGTTTGAAGAGTTCCCAGTGGCGTCTCTAGTTTAGTTTCTGGAAGTTTGAAGAGTTCCCAGTGGTGTCTCTAGTTGAGGTTCTGGAAGTTTGAAGAGTTCCCAGTGGCGTCTCTAGTTGAGGTTCTGGAAGTTTGAAGAGTTCCCAGTGGTGTCTCTAGTTGAGGTTCTGGAAGTTTGAAGAGTTCCCAGTGGTGTATCTAGTTAAGGTTCTGGAAGTTGGAAGAGTTCCCAGTGGTGTCTCTAGTTGAGGTTCTTGAAGTTTGAAGAGTTGCCAGTGGCGTCTCTAATTGAGGTTCTGGAAGATGAAGAGGTCCCAGTGGTGTATGTAGTTTAGATTCTGGTTTGAAGAGTTCCCAGTGGCGTCTCTAGTTTAGGTTCAGGAAGTTTGAAGAGTTCCCGGTGGCGTCTCTAGTTGAGGTTCTGGACGTTTGAAGAGTTCCCAGTGGCGTCTCTGGTTTAGGTTCTGGAAGTTTGAAGATTTCCCAGTGGCGTCTCTAGTTTAGTTTCTGGTTTGAAGAGTTCCCAGTGGTGTCTCTAGTTTAGTTTCTGGTTTGAAGAGTTCCCAGTGGTGTCTCTAGTTTAGTTTCTGGTTTGAAGAGTTCCCAGTGGTGTCTCTAGTTTAGTTTCTGGTTTGAAGAGGTCCCAGTGGCGTCTCTAGTTGAGGTTCTGGAAGTTTGAAGAGTTCCCAGTGGCGTCTCTAGTTGAGGTTCTGGAAGTTTGAAGAGTTCCCAGTGGCGTCTCTAGTTTAGGTTCTGGAAGTTTGAAGAGTTCCCAGTGGCGTCTCTAGTTTAGGTTCTGAAAGTTTGAAGAGTTCCCAGTGGTGTCTCTAGTTTAGTTTCTGGTTTGAAGAGTTCCCGGTGGTGTCTCTAGTTGAGGTTCTGGAAGTTTGAAGAGTTCCCAGTGAAGTATCTAGTTGAGGTTCTGGAAGTTTGAAGAGTTCCTAGAGGCATCTCTAGTTTAGATTCTGGAAGTTTGAAGAGTTCCCAGTGGCGTGTCTAGTTGAGGTTCTGGACGTTTGAAGAGTTCCCAGTGGCGTCTCTGGTTTCGGTTCTGGAAGTTTGAAGAGGTCCCAGTGGCGTCTCTAGTTGAGGAGCTCAAACTTTGAAGAGTTCCCAGTGAAGTATCTAGTTGAGGTTCTGGAAGTTTGAAGAGTTACCATTGGCGTATATAGTTGAGGCTCTGGAAGTTTGAAGAGTTCCCAGTGGCGTCTCTAGTTGAGGTTCTGGAAGTTTGAAGAGTTCCCAGTGGCGTCTCTAGTGTAGGTTCTGGAAGTTTGAAGAGTTCCCATTGGAGTATATAGTTGAGGTTCTGGAAGTTTGAAGAGTTCCCAGAGTTGAGGTTCTGGAAGTTTGAAGAGTTCCCAGTGGTGTCTCTAGTTGAGGTGCTGAAAGTTTGAAGGGTTCCCAGTGGCGTCTCTAGTTGAGGTTCTGGAAGTTTGAAGAGTTCCCAGTGGCGTCTCTAGTTTAGGTTCTGGAAGTTTGAAGAGGTCCCAGTGGCGTCTCTAGTTGAGGTTCTGGAAGTTTGAAGAGTTCCCAGAGGCATCTCTAGTTTAGATTCTGGAAGTTTGAAGAGTTCCCAGAGGCGTCTCTAGTTTAGGTTCTGGAAGTTTGAAGAGTTCCCAGAGGCGTCTCTAGTTGAGGTTCTGGAAGTTTGAAGAGGTCCCAGTGGCGTCTCTAGTTGAGGTTCTGGAAGTTTGAAGAGTTCCCAGAGGCATCTCTAGTTTAGATTCTGGAAGTTTGAAGAGTTCCCAGAGGCGTCTCTAGTTTAGGTTCTGGAAGTTTGAAGAGTTCCCAGAGGCGTCTCTAGTTGAGGTTCTGGACGTTTGAAGAGTTCCCAGTGGCGTCTCTGGTTTCGGTTCTGGAAGTTTGAAGAGGTCCCAGTGGCGTCTCTAGTTGAGGAGCTCAAACTTTGAAGAGTTCCCAGTGAAGTATCTAGTTGAGGTTCTGGACGTTTGAAGAGTTCCCATTGGCGTATATAGTTGAGGTTCTGGAAGTTTGAAGAGTTCCCAGTGGCGTCTCTAGTTGAGGTTCTGGAAGTTTGAAGAGTTCCCAGTGGCGTCTCTAGTTGACGTTCTGGAAGTTTGAAGAGTTCCCATTGGTGTATATAGTTGAGGTTCTGGAAGTTTGAAGAGTTCCCAGTGGCGTCTCTAGTTGAGGTTCTGGAAGTTTGAAGAGTTCCAAGTGGCGTCTCTAGTTTAGGTTCTGGAAGTTTGAAGAGTTCCCAGAGGCGTCTCTAGTTTAGGTTCTGGACGTTTGAAGAGTTCCCAGAGGCGTCTGTCGTTTAGGTTCTGGAAGTTTGAAGAGTTCCCAGAGGCGTCTCTAGTTTAGTTTCTGGTTTGAAGAGTTCCCAGTGGTGTCTCTAGTTGAGGTTCTGGAAGTTTGAAGAGTTCCCAGAGGCATCTCTAGTTTAGATTCTGGAAGTTTGAAGAGTTCCCAGAGGCGTCTCTAGTTTAGGTTCTGGAAGTTTGAAGAGTTCCCAGAGGCGTCTCTAGTTTAGGTTCTGGAAGTTTGAAGAGTTCCCAGTGGCGTCTCTGGTTTCGGTTCTGGAAGTTTGAAGAGGTCCCAGTGGCGTCTCTGGTTGAGGAGCTCAAACTTTGAAGAGTTCCCAGTGAAGTATCTAGTTGAGGTTCTGGAAGTTTGAAGAGTTCCCAGGGGCATTTCTAGTTTAGATTCTGGAAGTTTGAAGAGATCCCAGAGGCGTCTCTAGTTTAGGTTCTGGAAGTTTGAAGAGTTCCCAGTGGCGTCTCTAGTTGAGGTTCTGGACGTTTGAAGAGTTCCCAGTGGCGTCTCTAGTTTAAGTTCTGGAAGTTTGAAGAGTTCCCATTGGCGTATATAGTTGAGGTTCTGGAAGTTTGAAGAGTTCCCAGTGGCGTCTCTAGTTGAGGTTCTGGAAGTTTGAAGAGTTCCCAGTGGCGTCTCTAGTTGAGGTTCTGGAAGTTTGAAGAGATCACATTGGTGTATATAGTTGAGGTTCTGGAAGTTTGAAGAGTTCCCAGTGGTGTCTCTAGTTTAAGTTCTGGTTTGAAGAGTTCCCAGTGGTGTCTCTAGTTGAGGTGCTGAAAGTTTGAAGAGTTCCCAGTGGCGTCTCTAGTTGAGGAGCTCAAACTTTGAAGAGTTCCCAGTGAAGTATCTAGTTGAGGTTCTGGAAGTTTGAAGAGTTACCATTGGCGTATATAGTTGAGGCTCTGGAAGTTTGAAGAGTTCCCAGTGGCGTCTCTAGTTGAGGTTCTGGAAGTTTGAAGAGTTCCCAGTGGCGTCTCTAGTCTAGGTTCTGGAAGTTTGAAGAGTTCCCATTGGTGTATATAGTTGAGGTTCTGGAAGTTTGAAGAGTTCCCGGTGGCGTCTCTAGTTGACGTTCTGGAAGTTTGAAGAGTTCCCAGTGGTGTCTCTGGTTGAGGTGCTGAAAGTTTGAAGAGTTCCCAGTGGCGTCTCTAGTTGAGGTTCAGGAAGTTTGAAGAGTTCCCAGTGGCGTCTCTAGTTTAGGTTCTGGAAGTTTGAAGAGTTCCCAGAGGCGTCTCTAGTTTAGGTTCTGGACATTTGAAGAGTTCCCAGAGGCGTCTCTAGTTTAGTTTCTGGTTTGAAGAGTTCCCAGTGGTGTCTCTAGTTGAGGTGCTGAAAGTTTGAAGAGGTCCCAGTGGCGTCTCTAGTTAAGGTTCTGGAAGTTTGAAGAGTTCCCAGAGGCATCTCTAGTTTAGATTCTGGAAGTTTGAAGAGTTCCCAGAGGCGTCTCTAGTTTAGGTTCTGGAAGTTTCAAGAGTTCCCAGAGGCGTCTCTAGTTGAGGTTCTGGACGTTTGAAGAGTTCCCAGTGGCGTCTCTGGTTTCGGTTCTGGAAGTTTGAAGAGGTCCCAGTGGCGTCTCTAGTTGAGGAGCTCAAACTTTGAAGAGTTCCCAGTGAAGTATCTAGTTGAGGTTCTGGAAGTTTGAAGAGTTCCCATTGGCGTATATAGTTGAGGTTCTGGAAGTTTGAAGAGTTCCCAGTGGCGTCTCTAGTTGAGGTTCTGGAAGTTTGAAGAGTTCCCAGTGGCGTCTCTAGTTGAGGTTCTGGAAGTTTGAAGAGTTCCCATTGGTGTATATAGTTGAGGTTCTGGAAGTTTGAAGAGTTCCCAGTGGTGTCTCTAGTTGAGGTGCTGAAAGTTTGAAGAGTTCCCAGTGGCGTCTCTAGTTGAGGTTCTGGAAGTTTGAAGAGTTCCCAGTGGCGTCTCTAGTTTAGGTTCTGGAAGTTTGAAGAGTTCCCAGAGGCGTCTCTAGTTTAGGTTCTGGACGTTTGAAGAGTTCCCAGAGGCGTCTGTCGTTTAGGTTCTGGAAGTTTGAAGAGTTCCCAGAGGCGTCTGTAGTTTAGTTTCTGGTTTGAAGAGTTCCCAGTGGTGTCTCTAGTTGAGGTGCTGAAAGTATGAAGAGGTCCCAGTGGCGTCTCTAGTTGAGGTTCTGGAAGTTTGAAGAGTTCCCAGAGGCATCTCTAGTTTAGATTCTAGAAGTTTGAAGAGTTCCCAGAGGCGTCTCTAGTTTAGGTTCTGGAAGTTTGAAGAGTTCCCAGAGGCGTCTCTAGTTTAGGTTCTGGAAGTTTGAAGAGTTCCCAGTGGCGTCTCTGGTTTCGGTTCTGTAAGTTTGAAGAGTTACAAGTCGCGTCTCTAGTTTAGGTTCTGGAAGTTTGAAGAGTTCCCAGAGGCGTCTCTAGTTTAGGTTCTGGACGTTTGAAGAGTTCCCAGAGACGTCTCTAGTTTAGGTTCTGGAAGTTTGAAGAGTTCCAAGAGGCGTCTCTAATTTAGTTTCTGGTTTGAAGAGTTCCCAGTGGTGTCTCTAGTTGAGGTGCTGAAAGTTTGAAGAGGTCCCAGTGGTGTCTCTAGTTTAGGTTCTGGTTTGAAGAGGTCCCAGTGGCGTCTCTAGTTGAGGTTCTGGAAGTTTGAAGAGTTCCCAGTGGTGTCTCTAGTTGAGGTGCTGAAAGTTTGAAGAGTTCCCAGTGGCGTCTCTAGTTTAGGTTCTGGTTTGAAGAGGTCCCAGTGGCGTCTCTAGTTGAGGTTCTGTAAGTTTGAAGAGTTCCCAGAGGCCTCTCTAGTTTAGGTTCTGGAAGTTTGAAGAGTTCCCAGTGGCGTCTCAAGTTGAGGTTCTGGAAGTTTGAAGAGTTCCCTGAGGCGTCTCTAGTTTAGGTTCTGGAAGTTTAAAGAGTTTCCAGTGGCGTCTCTAGTTTAGGTTCTGGTTTGAAGAGGTCCCAGTGGTGTCTCTAGTTGAGGTTCTGGAAGTTTGAAGAGTTCCCAGTGGCGTCTCTAATTGAGGTTCTGGAAGATGAAGGGGTCCCAGTGGCGTCTCTAGTTGAGGTTCTGGAAGTTTGAAGAGTGCCCAGTGGCGTCTCTAATTGAGGTTCTGGAAGATGAAGAGGTCCCAGTGGTGTATGTAGTTGAGGTTCTGGAAGTTTGAAGAGTTCCCGGTGGCGTCTCTAGTTGAGGTTCTGGTTTGAAGAGGTCTTAGTGGCGTCTCTAGTTGAGGTTCTGGACATTTGAATAGTTCCCATTGGCGTATATAGTTGAGGTTCTGGAAGTTTGAAGAGTTCCCAGTGGCGTCTCTAGCTGTGGTTCTGGAAGTTGGAAGAGTTCCCAGTGGCGTATCTAGTTAAGGTTCAGGAAGTTTGAAGAGTTCCCAGTGGCGTCTCTAGTTGAGGTTCTGGAAGTTTGAAGAGGTCCCAGTGGCGTCTCTAGTTGAGGTTCTAGTAGTTAGAAGAGTTCCCAGCGGCGTCTCTAGTTGAGGTTCTGGAAGATGAAGGGGTCCCAGTGGCGTCTCTAGTTGAGGTTCTGGAAGTTTGAAGAGTGCGCAGTGGCGTCTCTAGTTGAGGTTCTGGAAGTTTGAAGAGTTCCCGGTGGCGTCTCTAGTTGAGGTTCTGGTTTGAAGAGGTCCCAGTGGCCTCTCTAGTTTATGTTCTGGAAGTTTGAAGAGTTCCCAGTGGCGTCTCTAGTTGAGGTTCTGGAAGTTTGAAGAGTTCCCAGTGGCGTTTCTAGTTGTGGTTCTGGAAGTTTGAAGAGTTCCCAGTGGCGTCTCTAGTTTAGGTTCTGGAAGTTTGAAGAGTTCCCGGTGGCGTATCTAGTTTAGGTTCTGGAAGTTTGAAGAGTTCCCAGTGGCATATCTAGTTAAGGTTCAGGAAGTTTGAAGAGTTCCCAGTGGCGTCTCTATTTGAGGTTCTGGAAGTTTGAAGAGGTCCCAGTGTCGTCTCTAGTTGAGGTTCTTGTAGTTTAGACAGTTCCCAGTTGCGTCTCTAGTTGAGGTTCTGGAAGTTTGAAGAGGTCCCAGTGTCGTCTCTAGTTGAGGTTCTTGTAGTTTAGAGAGTTCCCAGTTGCGTCTCTAGTTGAGGTTCAGGAAGTTTGAAGAGTTCCCAGTGGCGTCTCTAGTTGAGGTTCTGGAAGTTTGAAGAGTTCCCAGTGGCGTCTCTAGTTGAGGTTCTGGAAGTTTGAAGAGTTCCCAGTGGCGTCTCTAGTTGAGGTTCTGGAAGTTGGAAGAGTTCCCTGTGGCGTCTCTAGTTGAGGTTCTGGAAGTTTGAAGAGTTCCCAGTGGCGTCTCTAGTTGAGGTTCTGGAAGATGAAGGGGTCCCAGTGGCGTCTCTAGTTGAGGTTCTGGAAGTTTGAAGAGTGCGCAGTGGCGTCTCTAGTTGAGGTCCTGGAAGTTTGAAGAGTTCCCGGTGGCGTGTCTAGTTGAGGTTCTGGTTTGAAGAGGTCCCAGTGGCGTCTCTAGTTGAGGTTCTGGACGTTTGAATAGTTCCCATTGGCGTATATAGTTGAGGTTCTGGAAGTTTGAAGAGTTCCCAGTGGCGTCTCTAGCTGTGGTTCTGGAAGTTGGAAGAGTTCCCAGTGGCGTATCTAGTTAAGGTTCAGGAAGTTTGAAGAGTTCCCAGTGGCGTCTCTAGTTGAGGTTCTGGAAGTTTGAAGAGGTCCCAGTGGCGTCTCTAGTTGAGGTTCTAGTAGTTAGAAGAGTTCCCAGCGGCGTCTCTAGTTGAGGTTCTGGAAGTTTGGAGAGTTCCCAGTGGCGTCTCTAGTTGAGGTTCTGGAAGTTTGGAGAGTTCCCAGTTGCGTCTCTAGTTGAGGTTCTGGAAGTTTGAAGAGTTCCCAGTGGCGTTTCTAGTTGTGGTTCTGGAAGTTTGAAGAGTTCCCAGTGGCGTCTCTAGTTTAGGTTCTGGAAGTTTGAAGAGTTCCCAGTGGCGTCTCTAGTTGAGGTTCTGGAAGTTTGAAGAGTTCCCAGTGGCGTCTCTAGTTGAGGTTCTGGAAGTTTGAAGAGTTCCCAGTGGCGTCTCTAGTTGAGGTTCTGGAAGTTTGAAGAGGTCCCAGTGGCGTCTCTAGTTTAGGTTCTGGTTTGAATAGGTCCCAGTGGCGTCTCTAGTTGAGGTGTGGAAAGTTTGAAGAGGTCCAAGTGGCGTCTCTAGTTGAGGTTCTGTAAGTTTGAAGAGTTCCCAGTGGCGTCTCTAGTTGAGGTTCTGTAAGTTTGAAGAGTTCCCAGTGGCGTATCTAGTTAAGTTTCAGGAAGTTTGAAGAGTTCCCAGTGGCGTCTCTAGTTGAGGTTCTGGAAGTTTGAAGAGGTCCCATTGGCGTCTCTAGTTGAGGTTCTGGAAGTTTGGAGTTCCCAGGGCTCTCTAGTTTAGGTTCTGGAAGTTTAAGAGTCCCAGTGGCGAGTTCTAGAGTTTGGAGCCAGTGGCGTCTCTAATTGAGGTTCTGGAAGATGAAGGGGTCCCAGTGGCGTCTCTAGTTGAGGTTCTGGAAGTTTGAAGAGTGCCCAGTGGCGTCTCTAGTTCTGAGGAGTCCCAGTTCTCTATTGAGGTTCTGGAATATGAAGAGGTCCCAGTGGTGTATGTAGTTGAGGTTCTGGAAGTTTGAAGAGTTCCCGGTGGCGTCTCTAGTTGAGGTTCTGGTTTGAAGAGGTTAGTGGCGTCTCTAGTTGAGGTTCTGGAATTTGAAAGTTCCCATTGGCGTATTAGTTGAGGTTCTGGAAGTTTGAGATCCCAGTCAGTTGAGGTTCTGGATTTGAAGTTCCCAGTGGCGTCTCTAGTTGAGGTTCTGGAAGTTTGAAGAGTCCCAGTGGTCTCTAGTTGTCTGGTTGAGAGTCCCAGTGGCGTTTAGTTAGGTTCGGAAGTTTGAAGAGTTCCCAGTGGCGTCTCTAGTTGAGGTTCTGGAAGTTTGAAGAGGTCCCAGTGGCGTCTCTAGTTGAGGTTCTGGAAGTTTGAAGAGTTCCCAGTGGCGTCTCTATTTGAGGTTCTGGAAGTTTGAAGAGTTCCCAGTGGCGTCTCTAGTTGAGGTTCTGGAAGTTTGAAGAGTTCCCAGTGGCATCTCTAGTTGAGGTTCTGGAAGTTTGAAGAGGTCCCAGTGGGTCTCTAGTTGAGGTTCTGGAATTTTGAAGAGTTCCCAGTGGAGTCTTTAGTTGAGGTTCTGAAGTGTGAAGAGGTCCCAGTGGCGTCTCTAGTTTAGGTTCTGGAAGTTTGAAGAGTTCCCAGTGGCGTCTCTAGTTGGGTTCTGGAAGTTTGAAGAGTTCCCAGTGGCGTATCTAGTTAAGGTTCAGGAAGTTTGAAGAGTTCCCAGTGGCGTCTCTAGTTGAGGTTCTGGAAGTTTGAAGAGGTCCCAGTGGCGTCTCTAGTTGAGGTTCTGGAAGTTTGAAGAGTTCCCAGTGGCGTCTCTAGTTGAGGTTCTGGAAGTTTGAAGAGTTCCCAGTGGCGTCTCTAGTTGAGGTTCTGGAAGTTTGAAGAGTTCCCAGTGGCGTCTCTAGTTGAGGTTCTGGAAGTTTGAAGAGTTCCCAGTGGCGTCTCTAGTTGAGGTTCTGGAAGTTTGAAGAGTTCCCAGTGGCGTCTCTAGTTGAGGTTCTGGAAGTTTGAAGAGTTCCCAGTGGCGTCTCTAGTTGAGGTTCTGGAAGTTTGAAGAGTTCCCAGTGGCGTTTCTAGTTGTGGTTCTGGAAGTTTGAAGAGTTCCCAGTGGCGTCTCTAGTTTAGGTTCTGGAAGTTTGAAGAGTTCCCAGTGGCGTCTCTAGTTGAGGTTCTGGAAGTTTGAAGAGTTCCCAGTGGCGTCTCTAGTTAAGGTTCTGGAAGTTTGAAGAGTTCCCAGTGGCGTCTCTAGTTGAGGTTCTGAAAGTTTGAAGAGGTCCCAGTGGCGTCTCTAGTTGAGGTTCTGTAAGTTTGAAGAGTTCCCAGTGGCGTCTCTAGTTGAGGTTCTGGAAGTTTGAAGAGGTCCCAGTGGCGTCTCTAGTTGAGGTTCTAGTAGTTAGAAGAGTTCCCAGCGGCGTCTCTAGTTGAGGTTCTGGAAGTTTGGAGAGTTCCCAGTGGCGTCTCTAGTTGAGGTTCTGGAAGTTTGAAGAGTTCCCAGTGGCGTCTCTAGTTGAGGTTCTGGAAGTTTGAAGAGTTCCCAGTGGCGTTTCTAGTTGTGGTTCTGGAAGTTTGAAGAGTTCCCAGTGGCGTCTCTAGTTTAGGTTCTGGAAGTTTGAAGAGTTCCCAGTGGCGTCTCTAGTTGAGGTTCTGGAAGTTTGAAGAGTTCCCAGTGGCGTCTCTAGTTGAGGTTCTGGAAGTTTAAAGTGTTCCCAGTGGCATCTCTAGTTGAGGTTCTGGAAGTTTGAAGAGGTCCCTGTTTGGTCTCTAGTTGAGGTTCTGGAAGTTTGAAGAGTTCCCAGTGGCGTCTCTAGTTGAGGTTCTGGAAGTTTGAAGAGGTCCCAGTGGCGTCTCTAGTTTAGGTTCTGGACGTTTGAAGAGTTCCCGGTGGCGTCTCTAGATTGGGTTCTGGAAGTTTGAAGAGTTCCCAGTGGCGTATCTAGTTAAGTTTAAGGAAGTTTGAAGAGTTCCCAGCGGCGTCTCTTGTTGAGGTTCTGGAAGTTTGAAGAGGTCCCAGTGGCGTCTCTAGTTGAGGTTCTGGAAGTTTGGAGAGTTCCCAGTTGCGTCTCTAGTTGAGGTTCTGGAAGTTTGAAAAGTTCCCAGTGGCGTCTCTAGATGTGGTTCTGGAAGTTTTAAGAGTTCCCAGTGGCGTCTCTAGTTGAGGTTCTGGAAGTTTGAAGAGTTCCCAGTGGCGTCTCTAGTTGAGGTTCTGGAAGTTTGAAGGGTTCCCAGTGGCGTCTCTAGTTGAGGTTCTGGAAGTTTGAAGAGTTCCCAGTGGCATCTCTAGTTGAGGTTCTGGAAGTTTGAAGAGGTCCCTGTTTGGTCTCTAGTTGAGGTTCTGGAAGTTTGAAGAGTTCCCAGTGGAGTCTTTAGTTGAGGTGCTGAATGTTTGAAGAGGTCCCAGTGGCGTCTCTAGTTTAGGTTCTGGACGTTTGAAGAGTTCCCGGTGGCGTCTCTAGATTGGGTTCTGGAAGTTTGAAGAGTTCCCAGTTGCGTATCTAGTTAAGTTTAAGGAAGTTTGAAGAGTTCCCAGTGGCGTCTCTAGTTGAGGTTCTGGAAGTTTGAAGAGGTCCCAGTGGCGTCTCTAGTTGAGGTTCTGGAAATTTGGAGCGTTCCCAGTGGCGTCTCTAGATGTGGTTCTGGAAGTTTTAAGAGTTCCCAGTGGCGTCTCTAGTTGAGGTTCTGGAAGTTTGAAGAGTTCCCAGTGGTGTATCTAGTTGAGGTTCTGGAAGTTTGAAGAGTTCCCAGTGGCGTCTCTAGTTGAGGTTCTGGAAGTTTGAAGAGTTCCCAGTGGCATCTCTAGTTGAGGTTCTGGAGGTTTGAAGAGGTCCCTGTTTGGTCTCTAGTTGAGGTTCTGGAATTTTGAAGAGTTCCCAGTGGAGTCTTTAGTTGAGGTGCTGAATGTGTGAAGAGGTCCCAGTGGCGTCTCTAGTTTAGGTTCTGGACGTTTGAAGAGTTCCCGGTGGCGTCTCTAGATTGGGTTCTGGAAGTTTGAAGAGTTCCCAGTGGCGTATCTAGTTAAGGTTCAGGAAGTTTGAAGAGTTCCCAGTGGCGTCTCTAGTTGAGGTTCTGGAAGTTTGAAGAGGTCCCAGTGGCGTCTCTAGTTGAGGTTCTGGAAGTTTGGAGCGTTCCCAGTGGCGTCTCTAGTTGAGGTTCTGGAAGTTTGGAGAGTTCCCAGTTGCGTCTCTGGTTGAGGTTCTGGACGTTTGAAGAGTTCCCAGTGGCGTCTCTAGTTGAGGTTCTGGAAGTTTGAAGAGTTCCCAGTGGCGTTTCTAGTTGTGGTTCTGGAAGTTTGAAGAGTTCCCAGTGGCGTCTCTAGTTTAGGTTCTGGAAGTTTGAAGAGTTCCCGGTGGCGTATCTAGTTTAGGTTCTGGAAGTTTGAAGAGTTCCCAGTGGCGTATCTAGTTAAGGTTCAGGAAGTTTGAAGAGTTCCCAGTGGCGTCTCTATTTGAGGTTCTGGAAGTTTGAAGAGGTCCCAGTTCCCAGTGGCGTCTCTATTTGAGGTTCTGGAAGTTTGAAGAGGTCCCAGTGGCGTCTCTAGTTTAGGTTCTTGTAGTTTGGAGAGTTCCCAGTGGCGTCTCTAGTTGAGGTTCTGGAAGTTTGAAGAGGTCCCAGTGGCGTCTCTAGTTGAGGTTCTAGTAGTTAGAAGAGTTCCCAGTGGCGTCTCTAGTTGAGGTTCTGGAAGTTTGAAGAGTTCCCAGTGGCGTCTCTAGTTGAGGTTCTGGAAGTTTGAAGAGTTCCCAGTGGCGTCTCTAGTTGAGGTTCTGGAAGTTTGAAGAGTTCCCAGCGGCGTCTCTTGTTGAGGTTCTGGAAGTTTGGAGAGTTCCCAGTGGCGTCTCTAGTTGAGGTTCTGGAAGTTTGGAGAGTTCCCAGTTGCGTCTCTAGTTGAGGTTCTGGAAGTTTGAAAAGTTCCCAGTGGCGTCTCTAGATGTGGTTCTGGAAGTTTTAAGAGTTCCCAGTGGCGTCTCTAGTTGAGGTTCTGGAAGTTTGAAGAGTTCCCAGTGGTGTATCTAGTTGAGGTTCTGGAAGTTTGAAGGGTTCCCAGTGGCGTCTCTAGTTGAGGTTCTGGAAGTTTAAAGTGTTCCCAGTGGCATCTCTAGTTGAGGTTCTGGAAGTTTGAAGAGGTCCCTGTTTGGTCTCTAGTTGAGGTTCTGGAAGTTTGAAGAGTTCCCAGTGGAGTCTTTAGTTGAGGTGCTGAATGTTTGAAGAGGTCCCAGTGGCGTCTCTAGTTTAGGTTCTGGAAGTTTGAAGAGTGTCCCAGTTGCGTCTCTAGTTGAGGTTCTGGAAGTTTGAAAAGTTCCCAGTGGCGTCTCTAGATGTGGTTCTGGAAGTTTTAAGAGTTCCCAGTGGCGTCTCTAGTTGAGGTTCTGGAAGTTTGAAGAGTTCCCAGTGGTGTATCTAGTTGAGGTTCTGGAAGTTTGAAGGGTTCCCAGTGGCGTCTCTAGTTGAGGTTCTGGAAGTTTGAAGAGTTCCCAGTGGCATCTCTAGTTGAGGTTCTGGAAGTTTGAAGAGGTCCCTGTTTGGTCTCTAGTTGAGGTTCTGGAAGTTTGAAGAGTTCCCAGTGGAGTCTTTAGTTGAGGTGCTGAATGTTTGAAGAGGTCCCAGTGGCGTCTCTAGTTTAGGTTCTGGACGTTTGAAGAGTTCCCGGTGGCGTCTCTAGATTGGGTTCTGGAAGTTTGAAGAGTTCCCAGTGGCGTATCTAGTTAAGTTTAAGGAAGTTTGAAGAGTTCCCAGTGGCGTCTCTAGTTGAGGTTCTGGAAGTTTGAAGAGGTCCCAGTGGCGTCTCTAGTTGAGGTTCTGGAAATTTGGAGCGTTCCCAGTGGCGTCTCTAGATGTGGTTCTGGAAGTTTTAAGAGTTCCCAGTGGCGTCTCTAGTTGAGGTTCTGGAAGTTTGAAGAGTTCCCAGTGGTGTATCTAGTTGAGGTTCTGGAAGTTTGAAGAGTTCCCAGTGGCGTCTCTAGTTGAGGTTCTGGAAGTTTGAAGAGTTCCCAGTGGCATCTCTAGTTGAGGTTCTGGAAGTTTGAAGAGGTCCCTGTTTGGTCTCTAGTTGAGGTTCTGGAATTTTGAAGAGTTCCCAGTGGAGTCTTTAGTTGAGGTGCTGAATGTGTGAAGAGGTCCCAGTGGCGTCTCTAGTTTAGGTTCTGGACGTTTGAAGAGTTCCCGGTGGCGTCTCTAGATTGGGTTCTGGAAGTTTGAAGAGTTCCCAGTGGCGTATCTAGTTAAGGTTCAGGAAGTTTGAAGAGTTCCCAGTGGCGTCTCTAGTTGAGGTTCTGGAAGTTTGAAGAGGTCCCAGTGGCGTCTCTAGTTGAGGTTCTGGAAGTTTGGAGCGTTCCCAGTGGCGTCTCTAGTTGAGGTTCTGGAAGTTTGAGAGTTCCCAGTGCGTCTCAGGTTCTGGAAAGTTTGAAGAGTTCCCAGTGGCGTCTCTAGTTGAGGTTCTGTAAGTTTGAAGAGTTCCCAGAGGCGTCTCTAGTTCCCAGTGGCGTCTGTAGTTGAGGTTCTGGAAGTTTGAAGAGTTCCCAGTTGTGTATCTAGTTGAGGTTCTGGAAGTTTGAAGAGTTCCCAGTGGCGTCTCTAGTTGAGGTTCTGGAAGTTTGAAGAGTTCCCAGTGGCGTCTCTAGTTGAGGTTCTGGAAGTTTGAAGAGGTCCCAGTGGCGTCTCTAGTTGAGGTTCTGGAAGTTTGAAGAGTTCCCAGTGGCGTCTCTAGTTGAGGTTCTGGTTTGAAGGTCCCAGTGGCGTCTCTAGTTGAGGTTCAGGAAGTTTGAAGAGTTCCCAGTGGCGTCTCTAGTTGAGGTTCTGGAAGTTTGAAGAGTTCCCAGTGGCGTCTCTAGTTGAGGTTCTGGAAGTTTGGAGAGTTCCCAGTGGCGTCTCTAGTTGAGGTTCTGGAAGTTTGGAGAGTTCCCAGTTGCGTCTCTGGTTGAGGTTCTGGACGTTTGAAGAGTTCCCAGTGGCGTCTCTAGTTGAGGTTCTGGAAGTTTGAAGAGTTCCCAGTGGCGTTTCTAGTTGTGGTTCTGGAAGTTTGAAGAGTTCCCAGTGGCGTCTCTAGTTTAGGTTCTGGAAGTTTGAAGAGTTCCAGGTGGCGTATCTAGTTTAGGTTCTGGAAGTTTGAAGAGTTCCCAGTGGCGTATCTAGTTAAGGTTCAGGAAGTTTGAAGAGTTCCCAGTGGCGTCTCTATTTGAGGTTCTGGAAGTTTGAAGAGGTCCCAGTGGCGTCTCTAGTTTAGGTTCTTGTAGTTTGGAGAGTTCCCAGTGGCGTCTCTAGTTGAGGTTCTGAAAGTTTGAAGAGTTCCCAGTGGCGTCTCTAGTTGAGGTTCTGGAAGTTTGGAGAGTTCCCAGTTGCGTCTCTAGTTGAGGATCTGGAAGTTGGAAGAGCTCCCAGTTGCGTCTCTAGTTAAGGTTGTGGAAGTTTGAAGAGTTCCCAGTGGCGTCTCTAGTTGAGGTTCTGGAAGTTTGAAGAGGTCCCAGTGGCGTCTCTAGTTGTCGTTGTGGAAGTTGGAAGAGTTCCCTGTGGCGTCTCTAGTTGAGGTTCTGGAAGTTTGAAGAGTTCCCAGTGGCGTCTCTAGTTGAGGTTCTTGAAATTTGAAGATTTCCCAGGGGTGTATTTAGTTAAGGTTCTGGAAGTTTGAAGAGTTCCCAGTGGCGTCTCTAGTTGAGGTTCTGGAAGTTTGGAGAGTTCCCAGTGGCGTCTCTAGTTGAGGTTCTGGAAGTTTGGAGAGTTCCCAGTTGCGTCTCTAGTTGAGGTTCTGGAAGTTTGAAGAGTTCCCAGTGGCGTCTCTAGTTGAGGTTCTGGAAGTTTGGAGAGTTCCCAGTTGCGTCTCTAGTTGAGGTTCTGGAAGTTTGGAGAGCTCCCAGTTGCGTCTCTAGTTAAGGTTCTGGAAGTTTGAAGAGTTCCCAGTGGCGTTTCTAGTTGAGGTTCTAGAAGTTTGAAGAGGTCCCAGTGGCGTCTCTAGTTGTCGTTCTGGAAGTTGGAAGAGTTCTCAGTGGCGTCTCTAGTTGAGGTTCTGGAAGTTTGAAGAGTGCGCAGTGGCGTCTCTAATTGAGGTCCTGGAAGTTTGAAGAGTTCCCGGTGGCGTGTCTAGTTGAGGTTCTGGTTTGAAGAGGTCCCAGTGGCGTCTCTAGTTGAGGTTCTGGACGTTTGGATAGTTCCCATTGGCGTATATAGTTGAGGTTCTGGAAGTTTGAAGAGTTCACAGTGGCGTCTCTAGCTGTGGTTCTGGAAGTTGGAAGAGTTCCCAGTGGCGTATCTAGTGAAGGTTCAGGAAGTTTGAAGAGTTCTCAGTGGCGTCTCTAGTTGAGGTTCTGGAAGTTTGAAGAGGTCCCAGTGGCGTTTCTAGTTGTGGTTCTGGAAGTTTTAAGAGTTCCCAGTGGCGTCTCTAGTTTAGGTTCTTGAAGTTTGAAGAGTTCCCGGTGGCGTATCTAGTTTAGGTTCTGGAAGTTTGAAGAGTTCCCAGTGGCATATCTAGTTAAGGTTCAGGAAGTTTGAAGAGTTCCCAGTGGCGTCTCTATTTGAGGTTCTGGAAGTTTGAAGAGGTCCCAGTTGTGTCTCTAGTTGAGGTTCTTGTAGTTTAGAGAGTTCCCAGTTGTGTCTCTAGTTGAGGTTCTGGAAGTTTGAAGAGTTCCCAGTGGCATCTCTAGTTGAGGTTCTGGAAGTTTGAAGAGGTCCCAGTGGCGTCTCTAGTTGTCGTTCTGGAAGTTTGGAGAGTTCCCAGTGGCGTCTCTAGTTGAGGTTCTGGAAGTTGGAAGAGTTCCCTGTTGCGTCTCTAGTTGTGATTCTGGAAGTTGGAAGAGTTCCCTGTGGCGTCTCTAGTTGAGGTTCTGGAAGTTTGAAGAGTTCCCAGTGGCGTCTCTAGTTGAGGTTCTGGAAGTTTGAAGAGGTCCCAGTGGCATCTCTAGTTGTGGTTTTGGAAGTTGGAAGAGTTCCCTGTGGCGTCTCTAGTTGAGGTTCTGGAAGTTAGAAAAGTTCCCAGTGGCGTCTCTAGATGTGGTTCTGGAAGTTTTAAGAGTTCCCAGTGGCGTCTCTAGTTGAGGTTCTGGAAGTTTGAAGAGGTCCCTGTTTGGTCTCTGGTTGAGGTTCTGGACGTTTGAAGAGTTCCCTGTGGCGTCTCTAGAATAGGTTCTGGAAGTTTGAAGAGGTCCCAGTGGCGTCTCTAGTTTAGGTTCAGGAAGTTTGAAGAGTTCCCAGCGGCGTCTCTAGTTGAGGTTCTGGAAGTTTGGAGAGTTCCCAGTGGCGTCTCTAGTTGAAGTTCTGGAAGTTTGGAGAGTTCCCAGTTGCGTCTCTAGTTGAGGTTCTGGAAGTTTGAAGAGTTCCCAGTGGCGTCTCTAGTTGAGGTTCTGGAAGTTTGAAGAGTTCCCAGTGGCGTCTCTAGTTTAGGTTCTGGAAGTTTGAAGAGTTCCCAGTGGCGTTTCTAGTTGTGGTTCTGGTAGTTTGAAGAGTTCCCAGTGGCGTCTCTAGTTTAGGTTCTGGAAGTTTGAAGAGTTCCCGGTGGCGTATCTAGTTTAGGTTCTGGAAGTTTGAAGAGTTCCCAGGGGCGTATCTAGTTAAGGTTCAGGACGTTTGAAGAGTTCCCAGTGGCGTCTCTAGTTGACTTTCTGGAAGTTTGAAGAGGTCCCAGTGGCGTCTCTAGTTGAGGTTCTTGTAGTTTTGAGAGTTCCCAGTTGCGTCTCTAGTAAAGGTTCTGGAAGTTTGAAGAGTTCCCAGTGGCGTCTCTAGTTGAGGTTCTGGAAGTTTGAAGAGGTCCCAGTGGCGTCTCTAGTTGAGGTTCTGGAAGTTTGAAGAGTTCCCAGTGGCGTCTATAGTTGTCGTTCTGGAATTTGGAAGAGTTCCCTGTGGCGTCTCTAGTTGAGGTTCTGGAAGTTTGAAGAGTTCCAAGTGGCGTCTCTAGTTGAGGTTCTGGAAGTTTGAAGAGTTCCCAGAGTCTTCTTTAGTTTAGGTTCTGGAAGTTTGAAGAGTTCCCGGTGGCGTTTCTAGTTTAGGTTCAGGAAGTTTGAAGAGTTCCCAGTGGCGTATCTAGTTAAGGTTCAGGACGTTTGAAGAGTTCCCAGTGGCGTCTCTAGTTGACTTTCTGGAAGTTTGAAGAGTTCCCAGTTGCGTCTCTAGTTAAGGTTCAGGAAGTTTGAAGAGTTCCAAGTGGCGTCTCTAGTTTAGGATCTGGAAGTTTGAAGAGGTCCCAGTGGCGTCTCTAATTGAGGTTCTTGTAGTTTTGAGAGTTCCCAGTTGCGTCTCTAGTTGAGGTTCTTGTAGTTTTGAGAGTTCCCAGTTGCGTCTCTAGTTGAGGTTCTGGAAGTTTGAAGAGTTCCCAGTGGCGTCTCTAGTTGAGGTTCTGGAAGTTTGGAGAGTTCCCAGTTGCGTCTCTAGTTAAGGTTCTGGAAGTTTGAAGAGTTCCCAGTGGCGTCTCTAGTTGAGGTTCTGGAAGTTTGAAGAGGTCCCAGTGGTGTATCTAGTTGAGGTTCTGGAAGTTTTAAGAGGTCCCAGTGGTCCCCATATACATGACAGATCTTAATTAGCTGAGCTTTGACCTTAATCGGACTGTTTCTCCCTGAGGAACCTGACGTGAACCGGGTTCTTCTAAGGAGATACGGCTGCTTGTTAGACTGAGCAGAGTTATCCTGGATCAGTGATAAAGTGAGAAGAACACAGTTTCCTTTAAAAAGATTATAAGAGGTTCCACCATCAGAGGTAGCGTCCCAGTCTGTGGATGAGCCATGCTGGTAAACAGGGTCATTCATTAGTCTCGATAGCAGCTGCCACCGTCACCTCGCTTTATTTAGTCTGCTCACTTATTTTTTTATTTTCCTGCAGAGGCGTGTTGACCGGGCTCCCCGCATTGGACAGACTCTCCATTTACACCTGCAGGACGACACTTCAGCTGCTCTTACTGCTGGAGAGCTGCACTCTGATTATTACTCAGAGGCAGCAGGAGGGAGGGAGGGATGGAGGGAGGGAGGGAGGGAGGGATGGATGGATGGATGATGGATAGATATATAGATGGATGGATGGATGGATGGATGAAGGGATGGATGATGGATAGATATATAGATGGATGGATGGATGACGGATGGATGGATGAATGGATGGATGACGGAATGATGGCTGGATGGATGGATGGATGATGAATGGATGGATGGATGACGGATGGATGGATGATGGATGGATGGATGATGGATGGATGATGATTGGATGGATGATGGATGAATGGATGGATGGATGACGGATGGATGGATGGATGGATTGGTGACGGATGGATGGATGGATGATGGATGGATGGATGGATGGATGGATGGAGGGATGACGGATGGATGGATGGATATATGGATGATGGATGGATTATGATTGGATGGATGGATGGATGGATGGATGATTGATGGATGGATGGATGATGGATGGATGATGGATGGATGGATGGATGACGGATGGATGGATGGATGACAGATGGATGGATGGATGGATGGATGATGGATGGATGGATGATGGATGGATGGATGGATGACAGATGGATGGATGGATGATGGATGGATGGATGATGGATGGATGGATGGATGACGGATGGATAATTGATGGACGGATGGATGGATGGCGGATGGATGGATGATGGATGGAAGGATGATGGATGGATGGACGGATGGATGGATGGATGGATGGATGGAAGGATGGATGGACGGATGGATGGACGGATGGATGGATGGATGACGGATGGATGGATGATGGATGGATGACGGATGGATGGATGGATGATGGATGGATGGATGATGGATGGATGACGGATGGATGGATGATGGATGGATAATGGATGGATGGATGATGGATGGATGGATGGATGGATGATGGATGGATGATGGATGGATGGATGGATGATGGATGGATGATGGATGGATGGATGATGGATGGATGGATGGATGGTGGATGATGGATGGTTGGATGGATGATGGATGGATGATGGATGGATTGATGGATGGATGACGGATGGATGGATGGATGGATGGATGATGGATTGATGGATGACAGATGGATGGATGGATGGATGACAGATGGATGGATGGATGGATAGATTATGGATGGATGGATGATGGATGGATGGATGGATGACGGATGGATGGATGGATGATGGATGGATGGATGATGGATGGATGGATGGATGGATGGATGACGGATGGATGGATGGATGGATGGATGACGGATGGATGATGGATGGATGATGGGTGATGGATGATGGATGGATGGATGACGGATGGATGGATGGATGGATGGATGACGGATGGATGGATGACGGATGGATGGATGATGGATGGATGGATGGATGATGGATGGATGGATGGAAGATGGATGGATGGATGATGGATGGATGGATGGATGACGGATGGATAGATGGATGGATGACGGATGGATGATGGATGGATGATGGGTGATGGATGGATGGATGGATGGATGACGGATGGATGGATGATTGATGGATGGATGACAGATGGATGGATGGATGGATGGACGGATGGATGGATGGATGGACGGATGGATGGATGACGGATGGATGGATGACGGATGGATAGATGACGGATGGATGGATGGATGACGGATGGATAATGGATGGATGGATGATGGATGATGGATGGATGGATGGATGATGGATGGATGGATGGATGATGGATGGATGATGGATGGAAGGATGGATGATGGATGGATGGATGGAGGATGGATGATGGATGGGTGGATGGATGATGGATGGATGGATGATGGATGGATGATGGATGGATGGATGGATGACAGATGGATGGATGGATGGATAGATGGATGGATGATGGATGGATAATGGATGGATGGATAATGGATGATGGATGGATGGATGGATGGATGGATGATGGATGGATGATGGATGGATGATGGATGGATGGATGGATGACGGATGGATGGATGGATGATGGATGGATGGATGATGGATGGGTGATGGATTATGGATGGATGGATGATGGATGGATGGATGATGGATGGATGATGGATGGATGGATGGAGGATGGATGGATGACAGATGGATGGATGGATGGATAGATGGATGGATGACGGATGGATAATGGATGGATGGATAATGGATGATGGATGGACGGATGATGGATGGATGACGGATGGATGGATGGAAGGATGGACGGATGGATGGACGGATGGATGACGGATGGATGGATGCTGGATGGATGGATGATGGATGGATGACGGATGGATGACGGATGGATGGATGGATGATGGATGGATGACGGATGGATGGATGACGGATGGATAATGGATGGATGGATGATGGATGATGGATGGATGGATGGATGGATGATGGATGGATGATGGATGGATGGATGATGGATGGATGGATGATGGATGGATGACGGATGGATGGATGACAGATGGATAATGGATGATGGATGGATGACGGGTGGATGGATGGATGGATGATTGATGGATGGATGGATTGATGGATGGATGATGGATGGATGGATGGATGACGGATGGATGGATGACGGATGGATGGATGGATGACGGATGGATAATTGATGGACGGATGGATGGATGGCGGATGGATGGATGATGGATGGATGGATGATGGATGGACGGATGATGGATGGATGGAAGGATGGATGGACGGACAGATGGATGGATGGATGGATGGATGATGGATGGATGGATGGATAAATGACGGATGGATGGATGACGGATGGATGGATGGATGGATGGATGGATGATGGATGGATGACGGATGGATGGATGGATGATGGATGGATGGATGATGGATGGATGGATGATGGATGGATGACGGACGGATGGATGGATGACGGATGGATAATGGATGGATGGATGATGGATGATGGATGGATGGATGGATGATGGATGGATGGATGGATGATGGATGGATGATGGATGGATGGATGGATGATGGATGGATGGATGGATGATGGATGGGTGGATGGATGGATGGATGATGGATGGATGGACGGATGACGGATGGATGGATGGATAGATGGATGATTGATGGATGGATGGATGGATGATGGATGGATGGATGGATGACGGATGGATGGATGGATGGATGACAGATGGATGGATGGATGATGGATGGATGGATGGATGATGGATGGATGGGTGGATGGATGACGGATGGATGGATGGATGATGGATGGATGGATGATGGATGGATGGATGGATGACGGATGGATAATTGATGGACGGATGGATGGATGGCGGATGGATGGATGATGGATGGACGGATGATGGATGGATGACGGATGGATGGATGGAAGGATGGATGGACGGATGGATGGATGGATGGATGGATGGACGACGGATGGATGGATGACGGATGGATGATGGATGGATGACGGATGGATGGATGGATGATGGATGGATGACGGATGGATGGATGACGGATGGATAATGGATGGATGGATGATGGATGGATGGATGGATGGATGACGGATGGATAATTGATGGACGGATGGATGGATGGCGGATGGATGGATGATGGATGGATGGATGATGGATGGACGGATGATGGATGGATGGAAGGATGGATGGACGGACAGATGGATGGATGGATGGATGGATGATGGATGGATGGATGGATAAATGACGGATGGATGGATGACGGATGGATGGATGGATGGATGGATGATGGATGGATGACGGATGGATGGATGGATGATGGATGGATGGATGATGGATGGATGGATGATGGATGGATGACGGACGGATGGATGGATGACGGATGGATAATGGATGGATGGATGATGGATGATGGATGGATGGATGGATGATGGATGGATGGATGGATGGATGATGGATGGATGATGGATGGATGGATGGATGATGGATGGATGGATGGATGATGGATGGGTGGATGGATGACGGATGGATGGATGATGGATGGATGATGGAAGGATGGATGGATGACGGATGGATGGATGGATGATGGATGGATGGACGGATGACGGATGGATGGATGGATAGATGGATGATTGATGGATGGATGGATGGATGATGGATGGATGGATGGATGACGGATGGATGGATGGATGGATGACAGATGGATGGATGGATGGATGATGGATGGATGGATGATGGATGGATGGATGGATGGATGACGGATGGATGGATGGATGATGGATGGATGGATGATGGATGGATGGATGGATGACGGATGGATAATTGATGGACGGATGGATGGATGGCGGATGGATGATTGATGGATGGACGGATGATGGATGGATGACGGATGGATGGATGGAAGGAAGGATGGATGGACGGATGGATGGATGGATGGATGGACGACGGATGGATGGATGACGGATGGATGATGGATGGATGACGGATGGATGGATGGATGATGGATGGATGACGGATGGATGGATGACGGATGGATAATGGATGGATGGATGATGGATGGATGGATGGATGGATGATGGATGGATGGATGGATGATGGATGGATGATGGATGGATGGATGGATGGATGGTGGATGATGGATGGGTGGATGGATGATGGATGGATGATGGATGGATTGATGGATGGATGACGGATGGATGGATGGATGGATGGATGATGGATGGATGGATGACAGATGGATGGATGGATGGATGACAGATGGACGGATGGATGGATGGATGATGGATGGATGGATGGATGACGGATGGATGGATGGATGGATGGATGGATGACGGATGGATGATGGATGGATGATGGGTGATGGATGACGGATGGATGGACGGATGGATGGATGGATGGATGGACGACGGATGGATGGATGACGGATGGATGATGGATGGATGACGGATGGATGGATGGATGATGGATGGATGACGGATGGATGGATGACAGATGGATAATGGATGATGGATGGATGACGGGTGGATGGATGGATGGATGATTGATGGATGGATGGATTGATGGATGGATGATGGATGGATGGATGGATGACGGATGGATGGATGACGGATGGATGGATGGATGACGGATGGATAATTGATGGACGGATGGATGGATGGATGATGGATGGATGATGGATGGATGGATGACGGATGGATGACGGATGGATAATGGATGGATGGATGATGGATGGATGGATGGATGGATGGATGATGGATGGATGGATGGATGATGGATGGATGATGGATGGATGGATGGATGGTGGATGATGGATGGATTGATGGATGGATGACGGATGGATGGATGGATGGATGATGGATGGATGGATGACAGATGGATGGATGGATGGATGACAGATGGATGGATGGATGGATGGATGATGGATGGATGGATGATGGATGGATGGATGGATAACGGATGGATGGATGGATGATGGATGGATGGATGATGGATGGATGGATGGATGACGGATGGATGGATGGATGGATGACGGATGGATGATGGATGGATGATGGGTGATGGATGATGGATGGATGGATGACGGATGGTTGGATGGATGGATGGATGGATGACGGATGGATGGATGATGGATGGATGGATGGATGGATGGATGATGGATGGATGGATGGATGATGGATGGATGGATGATGGATGGATGGATGGATGACGGATGGATGGATGGATGGATGATGGATGGATGATGGGTGATGGATGGATGGATGGATGGATGGATGATGGATGGATGGACAGATGGATGACAGATGGATGGATGGATGGATGGATGGATGGATGGATGGATGGACGGATGGATGGATGACGGATGGATAGATGACGGATGGATGGATGGATGACGGATGGATAATGGATGGATGGATGATGGATGATGGATGGATGGATGGATGATGGATGGATGGATGGATGGATGATGGATGGATGATGGATGGATGGATGGATGATGGATGGATGGATGGAGGATGGATGATGGATGGGTGGATGGATGATGGATGGATGGATGATGGATGGATGATGGATGGATGGATGGATGGAGGATGGATGGATGACAGATGGATGGATGGATGGATAGATGGATGGATGATGGATGGATAATGGATGGATGGATAATGGATGATGGATGGATGGATGGATGGATGGATGGATGATGGATGGATGATGGATGGATTATGGATGGATGGATGGATGACGGATGGATGGATGGATGATGGATGGATGGATGATGGATGGGTGATGGATTATGGATGGATGGATGACGGATGGATGGATAGATGGATGGATGGATGACGGATGGATGGATGATGGATGGATGGATGGATGACGGGTGGATGGATGGATGGATGGATGACGGATGGATGGATGGATGATGGATGGATGGATGGATGGATGATGGATGGATGGATGGATGATCGATGGGTGATGGATGACGGATGGATGGATGACGGATGGATGGATGGATGGATGGATGATGGATGGATGGATGATGGATGGATGATGGATGGATGACGGATGGATGGATGGATGATGGATGGGTGATGGATGACGGATGGATGGATAGATGGATGGATGGATGGATGGATGGATGACGGATGGATGGATGGATGACAGATGGATGGATGACGGATGGATGGATGGATGGATGACGGATGGATGGATGACGGATGGATGGATGGATGGATGATGGAACGATGGATGATGGATGGATGATGGATGGATGGATGGATGACAGATGGATGGATGATTGATGGGTGATGGATGATGGATGGATGGATGGATGGATGGATGGATGGATGGATGGATGATGGATGGATGATGGATGGATGGATGGATGACGGATGGATGGATGGATGATGGATGGATGATGGATGGGTGATGGATGATGGATGGATGGATGACGGATGGATGGATAGATGGATGACGGATGGATGGATGACGGATGGATGGATGGATGGATGATGGATGGATGGATGATGGATGGATGATGGATGGATGATGGATGGATGGATGGATGATGGATGGATGGATGGATGATGGATGGATGGATGATGGATGGATGGATGGATGGTGGATGATGGATGGATGGATGGATGATGGATGGGTGGATGGATGATGGATGGATGGATGATGGATGATGGATGGATGACGGATGGATGGATGATGGATGGATGATGGATGGATGGATGGATGGATGACAGATGGATGGATGGATGGATGGTGGATGATGGATGGATGGATGGATGATGGATGGGTGGATGGATGATGGATGGATGGATGATGGATGGATGGATGACGGATGGATGGATGGATGATGGATGGATGGATGATGGATGGATGGATAACGGATGGATGGATGGATGGATGACGGATGGATGATGGATGGATGATGGGTGATGGATGATGGATGGATGGATGACGGATGGATGGATGGATGGATGGATGGTTGACGGATGGATGGATGACGGATGGATGGATGATGGATGGATGATGGATGGATGGATGGATGATGGATGGATGGATGATGGATGGATGACGGATGGATGGATGACAGATGGATAATGGATGATGGATGGATGGATGGATGACGGGTGGATGGATAGATGGATGGATGGATGATTGATGGATGGATGGATTGATGGATGGATGATGGATGGATCGATGGATGACGGATGGATGGATGACGGATGGATGGATGGATGACGGATGGATAATTGATGGACGGATGGATGGATGGCGGATGGATGGATGATGGATGGACGGATGATTGATGGATGGATGGATGGATGGATGGATGGATGGATGGAAGGATGGATGGAAGGATGGATGGACGGACGGATGGATGGATGGATGGATGGATGGATGATGGATGGATGGATGGATGACGGATGGATGGATGGATGGATGATGGATGGATGACGGATGGATGGATGGATGATGGATGGATGGATGATGGATGGATGGATGATGGATGGATGACGGACGGATGGATGGATGGTTGGATGATGGATGGGTGGATGGATGATGGATGGATGGATGATGGATGATGGATGGATGACGGATGGATGGATGATGGATGGATGATGGATGGATGGATGGATGACGGATGGATGGATGGATGATGGATGGATGGACGGATGACGGATGGATGGATGGATAGATGGATGATGGATGGATGGATGGATGGATGGATGGATGATGGATGGATGGATGGATGGATGGATGGATGATGAATGGATGATGGATGGATTGATGGATGGATGACGGATGGATGGATGGATGGATGGATGATGGATGGATGGATGACAGATGGAAGGATGGATGGATGACAGATGGATGGATGGATGGATGGATGGATGATGGATGGATGGATGATGGATGGATGGATGGATGACGGATGGATGGATGGATGATGGATGGATAGATGATGGATGATGGATGGATGGATGGATGATGGATGGATGGATGGATGACGGATGGATGAATGGATGGATGATGGATGGATGGATGGATGGATGATGGATGGGTGGATGGATGATGGATGGATGGATGATGGATGATGGATGGATGACGGATGGATGGATGATGGATGGATGATGGATGGATGGATGGGTAGATGGATGATGGATGGATGGATGATGGATGATGGATGGATGACGGATGGATGGATGATGGATGGATGATGGATGGATGGATGGATGGATGGATGGATGGATGGATGACGGATAGATGGATGGATGATGGATGGATGGACGGATGACGGATGGATGGATGGATAGATGGATGATGGATGGATGGATGACGGATGGATGGATGGATGGATGACAGATGGATGGATGGATGGATGGATGGATGATGGATGGATTGATGATGGATCGATGGATGGATGACGGATGGATGGATGGATGATGGATGGATGGATGATGGATGGATGGATGGATGACGGATGGATAATTGATGGACGGATGGATGGATGGCGGATGGATGGATGATGGATGGACGGATGATGGATGGATGACGGATGGATGGATGGATGGATGGATGGATGGATGGATGGATGACGGATGGATGGATGACGGATGGATGATGGATGGATGACGGATGGATGGATGGATGGATGATGGATGGATGGATGATGGATGGATGATGGATGGATGGATGACGGATGGATGACGGATGGATAATGGATGGATGGATGATGGATGGATGGATGGATGGATAGATGGATGATGGATGGATGGATGGATGATGGATGGATGATGGATGGATGGATGGATGGATGGTGGATGATGGATGGATTGATGGATGGATGACGGATGGATGGATGGATGGATGATGGATGGATGGATGACAGATGGATGGATGGATGGATGACAGATGGATGGATGGATGGATGGATGGATGGATGATGGATGGATGGATGATGGATGGATGGATGGATAACGGATGGATGGATGGATGGATGATGGATGGATGGATGACAGATGGATGGATGGATGGATGACAGATGGATGGATGGATGGATGGATGGATGGATGATGGATGGATGGATGATGGATGGATGGATGGATAACGGATGGATGGATGGATGATGGATGGATGGATGATGGATGGATGGATGGATGACGGATGGATGGATGGATGGATGACGGATGGATGATGGATGGATGATGGGTGATGGATGATGGATGGATGGATGACGGATGGATGGATGGATGGATGGATGGATGACAGATGGATGGATGATGGATGGATGGATGATGGATGGATGGATGGATGATGGATGGATGGATGATGGATGGATGGATGGATGACGGATGGATGGATGGATGGATGGATGATGGATGGATGATGGGTGATGGATGGGATGGATGGATGGATGGATGGATGGATGATGGATGGATGATGGATGGATGACAGATGGATGGATGGATGGATGGATGGATGGATGGATGGATGGATGGACGGATGGATGGATGACGGATGGATGGATGACGGATGGATAGATGACGGATGGATGGATGGATGACGGATGGATAATGGATGGATGGATGATGGATGATGGATGGATGGATGGATGGATGGATGATGGATGGATGGATGGATGGATGATGGATGGATGATGGATGGATGGATGGATGATGGATGGATGGATGGAGGATGGATGATGGATGGGTGGATGGATGATGGATGGATGGATGATGGATGGATGATGGATGGATGGATGGATGGAGGATGGATGGATGACAGATGGATGGATGGATGGATAGATGGATGGATGACGGATGGATAATGGATGGATGGATAATGGATGATGGATGGATGGATGGATGGATGATGGATGGATGATGGATGGATGATGGATGGATGGATGGATGACGGATGGATGGATGGATGATGGATGGATGGATGGATGATGGATGGGTGATGGATTATGGATGGATGGATGACGGATGGATGGATAGATGGATGGATGGATGACGGATGGATGGATGATGGATGGATGGATGACGGGTGGATGGATGGATGGATGGATGACGGATGGATGGATGGATGATGGATGGATGGATGGATGATGGATGGATGGATGATCGATGGGTGATGGATGACGGATGGATGGATGACGGATGGATGGATGGATGGATGATGGATGGATGGATGATGGATGGATGATGGATGGATGACGGATGGATGGATGGATGATGGATGGGTGATGGATGACGGATGGATGATAGATGGATGGATGGATGGATGGATGGATGGATGACGGATGGATGGATGGATGACGGATGGATGGATGACGGATGGATGGATGGATGGATGACGGATGGATGGATGACGGATGGATGGATGGATGGATGATGGAACGATGGATGATGGATGGATGATGGATGGATGGATGGATGACAGATGGATGGATGATTGATGGGTGATGGATGATGGATGGATGGATGGATGGATGGATGGATGGATGATGGAACGATGGATGATGGATGGATGATGGATGGATGGATGGATGACAGATGGATGGATGATTGATGGGTGATGGATGATGGATGGATGGATGGATGGATGGATGGATGATGGATGGATGATGGATGGATGGATGGATGACGGATGGATGGATGGATGGATGGATGATGGATGGATGATGGATGGGTGATGGATGATGGATGGATGGATGACGGATGGATGGATAGATGGATGACGGATGGATGGATGGATGGATGGATGGATGGATGGATGGATGGATAAACAGACGAGTTGTTCAGTTTTCCTCCAAGGAACCAGAACCTGGGTCAGCGGTTCTCCAGAACCCTAGCCGTTCTTTCCCAGGTTGTGGACCTCTCTTTCAGCCTGCTGTGTGTCTCTGTGCAGCCGGATGTTCCCGGTTCTGAAGGTGAGCGTGTCGGGTCTGGACCCCAGCTCCATGTACTCCTTCCTGCTGGACTTTGTTCCGGCCGACGGCTGCAGATGGAAGTTCGTGAACGGGGAGTGGGTGGCGGCGGGTCGGGCAGAGAGGCGGTCCGAGGTCCGGGGGCAGGGAGGCGTCTACATCCACCCAGACTCACCCAACTTTGGAGCCCACTGGATGAAGGCGCCGGTCAGCTTCAACCGCGTCAAGCTGACCAACAAGGTCAACGGAGGAGGACAGGTGAGCCGCTCTGCTGGTTCCTTTACTGGTTCTATCAGAACTCTTCTGGTTCCTTTACTGGTTCTATCAGAACTTTACTGGTTCCTTTACTGGTTCTATCAGAACATTACAGGTTATTTTACTGGTTCTATCAGAACTCTGCTGGTTCCTTTACTGGTTCTATCAGAACTCTGCTGGTTCCTTTACTGGTTCTATCAGAACTCTGCTGGTTCCTTTACTGGTTCTATCAGAACTTTACTGGTTCCTTTACTGGTTCTATCAGAACTCTGCTGGTTCCTTTACTGGTTCTATCAGAACTCTGCTGGTTCCTTTACTGGTTCTATCAGAACTTTACTGGTTCCTTTACTGGTTCTATCAGAACTTTACTGGTTCCTTTACTGGTTCTATCAGATCTCTGCTGGTTCCTTTACTGGTTCTATCAGAACTCTGCTGGTTCTTTTTCAGAACTGTTTCTACAAAACTTTACTGGTTCTTCCTATAGAACTTTACTGGTTCTATCAGAACATTACTGGTTCCTTTACTGGTTCTATCAGAACTTTACTGGTTCCTTTACTTGTTCTGTCAGAACTCTGCTGGTTCTTTTTCAGAACTGTTTCTACAAAACTTTACTGGTTCTTCCTATAGAACTTTACTGGTTCTATCAGAACATTACTGGTTCCTTTACTGGTTCTATCAGAACTTTACTGGTTCCTTTACTGGTTCTTTCAGAACTCTGCTGGTTTCTTTACTGGTTGTATCAGAGCATTACAGGTTCTTTTACTGGTTCTATCAGAACATTACAGGTTCCTTTACTGGTTCTATCAGAACTTTACTGGTTCCTTTACTGGTTCCTTTACTGGTTCTATCAGAACTCTACCGGTTCCTTTACTGGTTCTATCAGAACTCTGCTGGTTCCTTTACTGGTTCTATCAGAACTCTGCGGATTCTTTTACTGGTTCCTTTGCTGGTTCTATCAGAACTCTGCTGGTTCTTTTACTGGTTTCTTTAGTGGTTATATCAGAACTCTGCTGGTTCCTTTACTGGTTCTATCAGAACTCTACTGGTTCCTTTACTGGTTCTTTTAGAACTCTGCTGGTTCCTTTACTGGTTCCTTTACTGGTTCTATCAGATATCTACTGGTTGCTTTACTGGTTCTATCAGAACTCTGCAGGTTCCTTTACTGGTTCCTTTAGAACTCTGCTGGTTCTTTTACTGGTTCCTTTACTGGTTTTATCAGAACTCTACTGGTTCCTTTACTGTTTCCTTTAGAACTCTGCTGGTTCCTTTACTGGTTCTATCAGAAATCTACTGGTTGCTTTACTGGTTCTATCAGAACTCTGCTGGTTCCTTTACTGGTTTCTTAACTGGTTACTGGTTTTTCCTATAGAACTTTACTGGTTCTATCAGAATTGTTCCTGCAGAACTTTACTTGTTCTATCAGAACTTTACTGGTTCGTTCGGAACTGTTCCTGCTGAACTTTACTGGTTCTTACCATATAATTTTACTGGTTCCTTCAGAAGTGTTCTTCCAGAACTTTCCTGGTTCCTTCAAAACTGTTCCTCCAGAACTTTACTGGTTCCTTCAGAACTGTTCCTACAGAACTTTAATGGTTCTTCCAATAGAACTTTACTGGCTCTTTCTGTATAGCTTTTCTGTTTTTTCAGAACTCTAATTGTTCCTGCAGAACTTTACTGGTTCTTCCTATAGAACTTTACTGGTTCTACTTTCATAACTTTTCTGTTTTTTCAGAGCTCTAATTTTTCCGGCAGAGCTTTACTGGTTCTTCCAATAGAACTTTATTGGTTCCTTTAGAATTGTTCCTGCAGATCTTTCCTGGTTCTATCAGAACTTTTTACTGGTTCCTCCAGTACTGTTCCTCCAGAACTTTACTGGTTCCTTTAGAACTGTTTCTGCAGGGCTTTACTTGTTCTTCCTATAGAACTTTACTGGTTCCTTTAGAACTGTTCCTCCAGATCTTTACTGGATCCTTCAGAACTTTCCTGACTTCCTGCATAGTTTTTCTGTTTTTTCAGAATTCTAATTGGTCCTGCAGAACTTTACTGGTTCCTGCTTAGCTTTACTGGTTCCTTCGGAACTGTTCCTGTAGAACTTTACTGGTTCTTCCTGCACGACTTTTCAGGTTTTTCTGAACTCTAATTGTTCCTGCACAACTTTACTAGTTGCTGCTTAGCTTTACTGGTTCTTTCAGAACTGTTCCTCCAGAATTTTACTTGTTCCTGCAGAACTTTACTGGCTCTTCCTAGAGAACTTTAATGGTTCTTCCTGCATAGTTTTTCTGTTTTTCAGAACTCTAATTGTTCCTGCAGAACTTTACTTGTTCCTTTAGAATTGTTCCCGCAGAACTTTTCTGGTTCTATCAGAACTTTACTGGTTCCTTCAGAACTGTTCCTCCAGAATTTCACTGGTTCCTTAAGAACTGTTCCTGCAGAACTTTACTGGTTCTATCAGAACTTTACTGGTTCCTCCAGAACTGTTCCTCCAGAACTTTACTGGTTCTTCCTAGAGAACATTACTGGTTCTTCCTGCATAGTTTTTCAGAACTCTAATTATTCCTGCAGAACTTTACTGGTTCATATAGAACTTTCTTTGGTTCCTTCAGAACTGTTCCTGCAGAACTTTACTGGTTCTTCCTATAGAACTTTACTGATTCCTTCAGAACTGTTCCTGTAGAACTTTACTTGTTCTTCCTGCAGGACTTTTTTGGTTGTTCTTTCAGAACTTTACTGGTTCCTGCTGAACTTTTCTGGTTCCTTCAGAACTGTTCTTTTAGAACTTTATCGGTTTCATCTGAACTTTACTGATTGTTCCTGAATAACGTTTCTGTTTTTTCGGAACTCTAATGGTTCCTGCAGAACTTAACTGGTTCTTCCTTCAGAACTTTACTGGTTCCTTCTGAACATTTCTGGTTGTTCTTGCAGAACCTGCACTGGCTCCTGATAAACTTTACTGGTTCTTTCAGAACTGTTCTTCCAGAACTTTACTGGTTCTTCCTATAGAGCTTTACTGGTTCCTTCTGAACTTTACTGATTGTTCCTGCATAATGTTTCTGTTTTTCAGAACTCTAATGGTTCCTGCAGAACTTAACTGGTTCTTCCTTCAGAACTTTACTGGTTCCTTCTGAACATTTCTGGTTGTTCTTGCAGAACCTGCACTGGCTCCTGATAAACTTTACTGGTTCTTTCAGAACTGTTCTTCCAGAACTTTACTGGTTCTTCCTATAGAGCTTTACTGGTTCCTTCTGAACTTTACTGATTGTTCCTGCATAATGTTTCTGTTTTTCAGAACTATAATGGTTCCTGCAGAACTCAACTGGTTCTTCCTTCAGAACTTTACTGGTTCTAACAGAACTTTACTGTTTCTTATTTCAGAACTTTAGCGGTTCCTTCAGAACTATTCTGATTGTTCCTGCTGAACCTTACTGGTTCTTCCCATAGAGCTTTACTTTTTTTTCAGAACTCTACTGGTTCCTTCACCACTTTTCTGGTCGTTTCTGTAGAACTTTACTGGTTCTGTCAGAACCTTTAAGGTTGTTCTTGTAGAACTGCACTGGTTCCTGTTGAACTTTACTGGTTCTTTTAGAAGTTTATTGGTGTTTGCATAACTTTACGGGTTCTTCCTTCAGAACGTTAATTTTGTTCTATCCGAACTTTGCTGCTTCTTATTCCAGAACTCTATTGGTTCTTTAAGAACTTTACTGGTTCCTTAAGAACTTTACTAGTTGTTCCTGCATAACTTCATTGGTTCTATCAGAACTTTACTGGTTCCTTTAGTCAATCCAATTTGATATTTCCAGCTTCTTTCTTCCAAGTCAGTTTTAATTTTCTTTTTAGATTATTTTATTCTGCTTTTTTATTTATTTATTTTCTTTTTTCTTGTTCTGCTTTTAATTTAATATGATTTAGATGTATTAATATAAGTTAAGTCCATTTACAATTTCATATTTTATAAACATTGCTACTGTTTTCATGTTGTGTTTCCTTTTTCTTTTTTATCTTCATTGTATCTTTGTTTTATTTCGACTTTAATCTGTGATTCCTTACTGATATAGATTCATCTTTCTTTTTCTTTTATGTTTGTTTATTTTACTGAATCATTAGATTATATATATTATACTCACTCCATTGCTTTTGTGCATTGTTGTGATCTATTCCTAGTTTTTGTATTTATACAAATATTTTGTTTTCTCATTATATATATTTTGTTTTCAATTCAGTGTCTGTTTTTGTAGATTATTTTAGTTCTCTATTTTTTGCATCAGTCTTTTCCTTTTATTTTACAAAAATATTGTTTATATTTCTCTTTATTTACTTCCTCGCTTAAATTTTTTTTTTTCTTCTGTTTTTGCATTATTTATGACTTTAGGTTATTTTTTTTTTCTTATTATTTCAGTTGGTTTTTGCATTATTAGTTCAAGTTTTTGGAGTAAAAATAAAAAATCTATTTTAATCTATTTTCATTTTTTATTTTTACTCGTGTTTTATTTTATTTTATTTCTTGATTTTCTTTCTTTCCTTCTTAATTTAATTAATTGCTAACTTTTTATTTGATCCTTTATTAGTTTGTTGTTGTTGTTCTTTTTTATTATTTATCAACTTGAATCTGAATTACTTCCTGTTATACCTATATTTCCCAACATTTGTTCAGTGGATTTTTTAAAAACTTTTCTTTGACTTGTTTTCACCTTCTCTTCTTCTTCTCCTCTTTGTTCTTCGACTCTTCCTCTCCTTCTTCTGTCCATTAGCTTCTCTCTGCTCTCCCTGTATTATGCTGGAGTGGGCGAGAGACCACCGCCTCTAATGAGCCACTTCAGTCCCTCTCCTCTTTCACTTCACCTGTTCACCCCCTCGTAACCACGGGAACGGGATAAACAGCTCTTAATTGGCCGGCGGCAGTTTAATGCACTTCCTGTGGAGAGCTGTTGAGCGTTCGCCGAGGCCTCTACGCACACACCGGCTCTCTGCAGGACAAAATTGGCAGTAATGTTGTTTATATTTACCCCATTATCTGCTCCAAACATGACACGCACACACCGGGCCGTAATGCAGCGCTGGAGCAGAGAGCTCGGCCATAATGAAATAATTGCTCAGCTTATTTGTACATTATGGTAATTATGTTTTTTACTGGGAAATTAATTTAGCCATCATGCTTCAGATGGACGAGGTAAACTATATTCAAACGGAGCCCACACACACTCAGCACCGGGGTCACATCTGAAGCCAGCCTCTCAATCTGAATAGAAAACTGTTTGTTTTTGTGCGCTGGCCCGGAGGACTCGGATTGGTTAATTGGGCCTCGTTAGTCAGGGGGGTGACGGGGAGTTGAATACGAGAGAAAACAGATGGATAAAAGAGAGCCGAGGCCAAAAGACAAAGATGGCTCCTGTCCACGAACTCTGCTGAACACAGATGACTCGAAACTCTGGCTTTCTGTTCCTAATGGACCCAGAAGTACAAAGTTCTGCCTGCCTGCATGACTCCCATCAAAGTTTAGGAACTTCTCCATGGGCTGCTGTCGGTCGTGTTCAACAGGGAAATGATCGTAGACCCCTGATACCCAGTCTGATCAGTTCAGTGATGGACAAACTCCATCATAAAACAGTGAAGCAGCTACAGCTGGACGCAGACAGGCATGACATGGTACCAGAACCCGTCCAAATCTGAGTCCATTGACCTTATAAAGTTGTCCCAAACAGGAAGTCTCCAGGCTTTCTGAAGGTCTTTCCTCAAGGTTTTTCTTTGGACTGCAGTGAAACATCATTCACCAGATGATCCAGGTCTGAAAGTCATGGTTCTGAGAACTAAAGACCCCACCAAGAACCTGGGAGGTTGCTCAACCTTTACTATCCAGTTTCCAGTAGTTCTCCAGCAATCTGCTTGTTTGGAGCTAAATTCCTACCTCCTGTCTGTCAAACTGGGAATTCTTTGGGAATTTTCATTAATTCAGTCAAATAAACGGGAAGATGATTTATTGGCAGACTGTTGGCATCTAAGACCCTGAAGATCTACTTTGTAGTTCTGTTCTGTTTGGACACAACACAAGAGCATCTCATCAGTTTCAGAGTGAAGGACCTTCAAAAATATTCCAAGTACCGGACTAAAAACGATTGAGGATCAAGAACTTCAGAACTCCTGGAGAACCGTTGATCCATATCAAGGTCCGGTTGAGGGACTGGAGTCAAGCAGCCAAAATTCAGAAATCCATAAAGGACTTTGATCAATCCTAGAGAACTACTGACTAGCATAGAACAGTCAGCAGCCACTCTTGACTCCAAACTAGAATATTTAGACCAGAACCTGAAGGACCTTAAAAAGGAGGTGGAGTAGTCCGGTATGCTGGTGGGAGGCTAAGTTAACCATAAACGACATGTTGACGTGGTTTTGTTTGGTTCCCAAAGACATATTGTAGTTACTGCATGATTCACTAATGCAGAGATCAGGGTTTTCTGTTGGTGATTGTTAAAGTTCTTAAAGGGGCTTCAAAAGATATTCGAGGAATTGTGGAAGTTCCTTGTTGAGGTTCTGGATGCTTTGCAGAACCTTTGGTAGCAGATTAACAGACTTTTCAGGGTTAGGAATCCTTTCAGAACCAGGATTCTGTTCACTGCTGGAAATCTTTGTAAGTTTGTCCGGTTGGTGTTTGGTTTTATGGAGATTCATAAAGATGTTCTGTAGATTCAATTCCTGAGCACACAAGTGGTTCTAGGTTTCTCTGTACCAACGGATGGTTCTTGGTTCCCTCGGTAAAGACAGGTGGTTCTGGGTTACCTCAGGACGGACGGGGTGGTTCCGGGTTCCCTCAGGACAGACGGGGTGGTTCTGGGTTCCCTCAGTACAGACAGGTGGTTCTGGGTTACCTCCCTAAAGACAGGTGGTTCTGGGTTCCCTCAGGACGGACGGGGTGGTTCTGGGTTCCCTCAGGACGAACGGGGTGGTTCTGGGTTCCCTCAGGACGAACGGGGTGGTTCTGGGTTCCCTCCGTAAAGACAGGTGGTTCTGGGTTCCCTCCGTAAAGACAGGTGCTTCTGGGTTCCCTCAGGACGGACGGGGTGGTTCTGGGTTCCCTCAGTACAGACAGGTGGTTCTGGGTTCCCTCCGTAAAGACAGGTGGTTCTGGGTTCCCTCAGGACGGACGGGGTGGTTCTGGGTTCCCTCAGGACGAACGGGGTGGTTCTGGGTTCCCTCCGTAAAGACAGGTGGTTCTGGGTTCCCTCCGTAAAGACAGGTGGTTCTGGGTTCCCCTCAGGACGGACGGGGTGGTTCTGGGTTCCCTCAGGACAGACGGGGTGGTTCTGGGTTCCCTCAGTACAGACATGTGGTTCTGGGTTCCCTTGGTACAGATTGAGGGTTCTAAGTTCCATTGGTACAGACGGGTGATTCTGTTTTTTCTCAGTGCAGACGGATGGTTCTAGGGTCCTCTGTACTGACAGTTAGTTTTGGGTTTCATTGGTACTTTTGAGCGGTTCTTGGTTCCTCTGTACCAATGGGGGTTTCTGGGTGTGCGTCAGTGCGGACAGATGGTTCTAGGTTTCTCTATTCCGACAGTTAGTTCCGGAGTTTCATTGGTACTGATGGATGGTTCTAGGTTCCCTCTCTACTGATGGATGGTTCTAGGTTCCCTCTCTACTGATGGATGTTTCTAGGTTCCCTCTCTCCTGATGGATGGTTCTAGGTTCACTCTCTCCTGATGGATGGTTCTAGGTTCCCTCTCTCCTGATGGATGGTTCTAGGTTCCCTCTCTACTGATGGATGGTTCTAGGTTCCCTCTCTACTGATGGATGGTTCTAGGTTCCCCCTCTACTGATGGATGGTTCTAGGTTCCCTCTCTACTGATGGATGGTTCTAGGTTCCCCCCTCTACTGATGGATGGTTCTAGGTTCCCTCTCTACTGATGGATGGTTCTAGGTTCCCCCTCTACTGATGGATGGTTCTAGGTTCCCTCTCTATTGATGGAGGGTTCTAGGTTCCCTCTGTACCGACTCCTAAGAACCTGGTTCTGTTCCAGATCATGCTGAACTCCCTCCATAAGTACGAGCCCCAGCTGCACATCGTCTGTGTGGGCTCCCGCCACCGTCTGGTCTCCAACATCTCCTTCAGGGAGACCCAGTTCATCGCAGTAACTGCCTACCAGAACGAGGAGGTACGCCCACACCATCATTACTGCTACTCATTGTCATCATCATCATCATCATCATCTTCTCATCATCACCGTTGTCATCGTCATCATCATCATCATCGTTTTCATCATCGTTATCGTCATCATTATCATCATCATCATCATCATCGTTTTCATCATCGTTATCGTCATCATTATCATCATTATCAGCATCATCGTTATCATCATCATCATTATCAGCATCATCATCTTTGTCATCGTTATCA
>OY747723.1:29912231-30052231 GCA_963556495.2 Valencia hispanica
ATTATTATTATTATTATTATTATTATTATTATTATTATTAACCCCGCCTCTCTCCCGATGAATGCTGGAGATATAGGCACCAGCCCCCTGCAACCCTGCATTGGATAGACGGGTATAGATAATGGATGGATTATTATTATTATTATTATTATTGTTATTATTATTAGAGTGAAGGGAACATTCAGAAGTTTTGGGGTGTAATTAGTAGTATTATTGGTAATGAATTTAATTCAGAAACATTTTTAATCCTGTGTGAGACAATCTGAACATTTTAACTGTTTGCTTCTATGTTAGCAGAAAAAATATAATTTAATATGTGTAATAAAAAAACAAATAAAAAAACAGGGGGATTTAAAGGTTAGATTTTTGTTTTTTATTCGTTAAATATTTACAAAATACACATTATTATTAAAACTGAAGAAAATGCTGTTAATGATTTTACTTTTGTCCTGTTACTGTATAATATAATATAATATATAATATAATCTATCCTTACATTTAAATGATTTAATTACCATAACCTCTTTGGCTTCAGATCAATAATATCCTCACATCTATATTCATGTTAATTATAATCTGTTTCCGTCTGTAAACAACAGGCGGTTCTTAAAATCGGTTGTTTTCAGTCAATATTTGAAGCTAATAACTCCATCATCATCGTGGCTCAGGTTGGCCGCTGTGCTCAGCGGGAGGGGGCGGAGCCTTCCCCTACACCAGCAGCCTGCCGCTGGCGTCCCATCATCACCATCACCATGGTTACAAGCCCCCTGGTTACCCGGGGAGACACACACCTTACCCCACGGCCTACCTGCCGCACCGCCCACACTCCTCAGGTAGCTAAACATTTAGTTAGCTAGTTTGGTTTAAAGTGAGGATGTTTTGGTTTTTCCATTTTATTAATATATAAAATATATTATTTGTCATATGAACCATCTAAAAAAATTCACATTTTCACACCCATTTTACACATGCTTTTAGTATATTGTTGTCAAATGATCTAATAATTTCTTTGGTAAACAGTGTGAACAGCTGGCCTTTTTATATTTCATCTGAGTTTTTATGGAGGATGTGTTAATGTGAGAACATAATTCTTCTTCTCCTGCAGTGAACCTGATCTCTGAAGGTGTTCAGGTTCTACATGAAGGCTGGAGCGGCTCCTCCCCTCGTCCTGCCTCCTCCTCCTCCTCATTCTCACCCTCCTCCTCCTCCTCACAGGCTCCTCCCCCTCCTCACGGCTCCAGGTGAGACCCCGCCCACACCCTAATATGGTAGCACTGAGCTCAGGTGTGAAGCAGGTGTGTGTTTTCAGCCAGTACCCGTGTCTCTGGACCGTCGGATGCTCCGAGATAAGCCCCTCCCACTCGCCATGTGCTACGCTCCATGGACCAATCAGCAGCGAGAACGTCATCCAGGCTAGTGGTCACGGTCGAGCGGGCGGAGCCGGTTGGTCACCTGGCCACACCCACTCCTTCTGAGGAGGAAGTTAACTGGACAACAGCTGGTTACGGGAAAATCTTCAGAAAACATTCATTCAGATGTTTTATGTTTAGAAAATCATATTTTATCAGGCTGAAAAATAACTTATTAATGTAATTATTGTGAGGTACGTTTCCAAGGCAACCACATTAGGTGTAAATAAATCATCTGAATGCAGGTGGATAAATAACCAGTGTTGTAGGACATGTGTGATAATAATCTCAGAGATGTTTACTAGTACATGTTTTGAGGGAACCTAAAAACTGCTGCACCGGTTCAGCATCCTGCTACATTTGATTCATGTTGATAATTATTGCTTTGTGGGACTGAAAGTGGCTCGTTGTTATGATATGATTTAATTCACCTGACAAACTTAAAAGTATTAAAATTAACAACTCTGATGTTGAGTTTTAAACATGAAGTGATGCTATGGCGCCCCCTGGTGTTGTGCTCGTCTTGTCATAGCCTGATGTGACTGTGTGAAAAATAAAACTTTAAAAGTGTAAATTAATCTGGCAAAGACAAAAAGAAAAGCTGCATTATGTTGTTTTGTTGGGCTTTAGGTAAAATTTGTGGTGTTTTATATTGTCTATATGACTTCAAAAATAAAATAAAAGCTGTAATTGCTGGAGTTATGTTATGTTGTAAGTTTTTGACTAATTAAAAAGATGTATATCTGAAGTTTTTTTCCTTAAGTTTGCTGTTTATTATTATTATAATAGTTTAAATCTAAGTTTTATTGTTTGCATACATTTCATTTTTATTATTTTGAATCATGCTAGACAACTAAAGACTTTTATTTTGACATGCCGCTCACAAGATTGCTTCCTCAGTGATCCGGACGCAGTAGCGTTGTCCGTCAGTAAAAGCAGTCCGTGTTTCCGACTGAATGAACAGAAGGTTTGTGCCTCTTTTTTCCTCCTAAAACTTCATTTAAATGTCTACACTTTGCTTTTAATTCTCTGTTTGCCTCGCCATGTTTGTTTGTTTCCTGTTTCCGCTCTGGAACCAACCGGTTTTAACTGGTTTACCCGCTAAATGTTCACACGGAGCATTGGGGCCAAACCTGACTCATATTACTGAAGTTTTGACTTTCGGTTAACAATTAACTGCTTCTTCACATTTTTAACAACTGTTTCTGATAGTATTAGACGTTTTCGATATTTCGGCTAAAAAGTTATTGTTTTACGTTGAGCTTAAATCAGAAAATTAAAGAAAAGCTGCGAGCTTAACATTGTGCTAATTACCTTACTTTAAATGACCAAACGGATAATAATGACGTCATTTAGGAGCTCGTGTGGACTGCAGAAGACAAAAACTAAATATGTTAAGAAAATATTAAAACTGGGTCATATTTAAGGAGTTATTGGGATAATGGGAAGACTGAGGTGCAAAAACACTGCAGCAAATGCACACAGGTTCCGCTGTGAAGCATGGTAGTGGCAGTATCATGCTATGGGAGGCTTTTCTTCATCCATCCTGGAAGAAAGTCTTAGAGAGGCTGCAGTGGACCTGATTCGTTTCTAACCAGGGTTGCATATGTTTTTCCAGGTGGGAGCAGCTCCTTATCTTCTGCCCGTCATGGCTCACATCACCATCAACCAGTACCTGCAGCAGGTGACCTCTGACCTCCGCCCTGCCCTCACCTGTTCTGTTGTTCCCTCCCCTTCATACCAAACTGTGTCCTCCTGCAGATCAACCAGGCCATCGAGAGCCACGAGGGCTCCTTCTGCGCCGAGCTGCTCTCCTTCAAACACCCGCATGTGGCTAATCCCCGCCTACAGGTAAGGCCCCGCCCACTCAGGTATGGACTACGGGTTGCTAGGATACAGCCTGATCCGTGTGTGTGTGTGTGTGTGTGTGTGTATCAGCTGGCCAGTCCAGAGGAGAAGTGCCAGCAGATCCTGGAGCCGCCGTACGATGAGATGGTGGCGGCTCATCTCAGGTGAGCCTCCCAGGTGTGACACCTGACCGCCGGGCCCTGGTCGTAATGTTCTGACACCTGACCGCCGGGCCCTGGTCGTAATGTTCTGACACCTGACCGCCGGGCCCTGGTCGTAATGTTCTGACACCTGTTTGGGTTACAGGTGTACCTACGCCGTGGCCAATCACGACTTCGTAGGAGCCTACAAGTTCCAGACACTCGTCGTTCAATATCCTTTAGAGACATTTCATCCGTGTTTGGATCAATGATCAATAACCGGTCCGGTTTGACCCTTGACCCCTGACGTCCTTCCTGAGAGCCTTCCAGTCCCACAAGGAGGAGAACTGGTGAGTCATGTTGAGGCTGTGGTGAACACGCCGACAGCGAACGCAGCATCACTCGTGTGTTTGTGTTTCAGGGCGCTTCCCGTCATGTTCGCCGTCACCCTGGACCTCCGCATTTTCGCCAACAACGTGAGAGCCCCTCCCACACCTGCTGCTGCCGCTGTTTCCCCAGTAAAGCGGTCCAACTGGACCCCCGTGTCACTGGTTCTGATGGATGTGTCCCTGTGTGTCTCCAGGCGGAGCAGCAGCTCCAGAAGAAGGGCAAAGGTCAACCGGGGGAGATGTTGGAGAAGGCAGCAGAGCAGCTGATGAGCTGCTTCAGAGTCTGTGCCAGCGATAAGTCAGTCCCCTGATGTTCTGGTTCTAATGTTCTAGTTCTGATTTTCTGGTTCTGATGTTCTGGTTCTGATTTTCTGGTTCTGATTTTCTGGTTCTGATTTTCTGGTTCTGATGTTCTGGTTCTGATTTTCTGGTTCTAATGTTCTAGTTCTGATGTTCTGGTTGTGCCGTGTTCACATGTTCTGTTCTGACCCGTCACAGCCGAGCCGGTATCGACGACTCCAAGAAGTGGGGGATGATGTTCCTTAGCAACCAGCTCTTCAAGATCTACTTCAAGGTGCGTCCTCCGTCCCACGCACGCTGGGACGGTCCAAGGTCAAAGGTCACACCGTCTGATCTCTGCTCCTGCAGATCAACAAGCTTCACCTGTGCAAACCTCTGATCCGAGCCATCGACAGTTCCAACCTGAAGAACGACTACAGTCCTGCTCAGAAGGTCACCTACAAGTACTACGTGGGCCGCAAGGCCATGTTTGACAGCGACTTCAAGACCGGTGAGAGCGGGGGGGGGTTCTAGATGTTCTGGAGGTTCTGAACGTTCTACACGTTCTAGAAGTTTAAGACCTTCTGAAGGTTCTATACGTTCCGGACGTTCTAGATATTTTAGCCGTTCCAGACATCCTGAAAGTTCTAGATGTTCTGAACACTCCAGATGTCCTGGACTTGTTCCAGACATTCTGAACGTTCTAGACACTCCAGATGTTCCAGACGCCCAGAACGTGTTCTAGACGTTCTGAACACTCTAGATGTTCCAGGCGTCCAGAACGTGTTCTAGACGTTCTGAACATGTTCTAGACATTCTGAACGTTCTAGACGTTTCGAACACTCCGGATGTTCCAGACGTCCCCGACGTGTTCTGGACGTTGTGAACGTTCTAGACTTTCCAGATGTCCTGGACGTGTTCTAGACGCTCCAGATGTCCCGGACGTGTTCTAGACGCTCCAGATGTCCCGGACGTGTTCTAGATGCTCCAGATGTCCCGGACGTGTTCTAGACCCTCCAGATGTCCCGGACGTGTTCTGGATGTTGTGAACGTTCTGGACGTTGTGAACTTTCTAGACGTTCTGAACATTCTAGACGTTCCAGATGTCCCAGACGTGTTCTAGACCTTCTGACTGTTCTAGACGTTTCGGACGTGTTCTAGACGTTGTGAACCTTCCAGACGTGTTCTAGACGTTCCGGACGTGTTCTAAATGTTGTAGATGTTCCAGATGTCCCTGACGAGTTCTAGACGTTCTGAACGTTCTAGACGTTGTAAACCTTTCAGACGTGTTCCAGACGTGTTCCAGACATGTTCTAAACGTGTTCTAGACATTCTGTACGTTCTAGATGTGTGCTAGACGTTCTTAACGTTCTAGACGTGTTCTAGACGTGTTGTAGACGTGTTGTAGACGTGTTGTAGACGTGTTGTAGACGTGTTTTAGACGTTCTAGACCTTCCAGATGTGTTCTAGACATGTTCTAGATGTTCTGTACGTGGAGTAAAGCCGGTAACCTGACGCTCTGGTTCCAGCGGAGGAGCTGCTGTCCTACGCCTTCGATCACTGCCACCGCTCCAGTCAGAAGAACAAGAGGATGATCCTCATCTACCTGCTGCCGGTCAAGATGCTTCTGGTCAGGATCACCTGGTTTATACCGGATCCCAGAGTGGATCAGAACCGGTTCTGCTCTGGTTCTGCTCTGACCTCCTGCTTGTGTTTCAGGGCCACATGCCGACTCATCATCTCCTCAGGAAGTACGACCTGGTTCAGTTTGCTGACGTCACCAAGGCTGTGAGGTAAGCAGGGGGCGGGGCCATGGCAGCGGGAAGTGACCTCCCTCGGGGTCGTGTGACCTCCACTCGGGGTCGTGTGACCTCCCTCGGGGTCATGTGACCTCCCTGTGTTTGTCAGTGAGGGGAACCTGCTGCTGCTGAACGAGGCTCTGTCCAAACACGAGACGTTTTTCATCCGCTGTGGGATCTTCCTCATCCTGGAGAAGCTGAAGATCATCACCTACAGGAACCTCTTCAAGAAAGTGTGAGTGTGAAGCAGCTGGAGGCCCCAGGCTCCTCCCCCTGGAGGCGTTGAGGATCACGGGTCAGGCTCTGACGGACGTGTTGGTGTGGCCCGCAGGTATCTACTGCTGAGGACCCACCAGCTGCCCCTGGACGCCTTCCTGGTGGCCCTGAAGATGATGCAGGTGGAGGACGTGGACATCGACGAGGTGCAGTGCCTCCTGGCCAACCTGATCTACATGGTAAGCGCGCTCAGACGTGACGCCACACCTGGATCCAGGTGATGCGTTCAGGTGAGGCACGCTCTGTCTGACTCTGATTGTGTCTCCTGGCAGGGTCACATCAAGGGTTACATCTCCCATCAGCACCAGAAGCTCGTGGTCAGCAAACAGAACCCCTTCCCTCCATTGTCCTCCATCTCCTAGACTACATTACCCACAATCCCTCTGAGGGACGCTTTTATGAGTTTATTTGTGACTGAATAAAACATTCCCTGGTTTCTAGAGGTGTGGTTTCTGTCTGTCTGGATTCTTAATCTGATAAAATGACATCAAACCAACAGTTTAAAGTATTTATTTAAACTTCTTTCACATCGTTTGGTACGCAACAAATTTCCCGGTTCTAGGTTTAGCCGCTCAGAGGTTCTGTCAGAATTACTGGTTAATAATTTAATGTTTAGGTGAGTCAGGCTCAGCGGACCTCTGGGTACTGGCTGACCTGGGGGGTCATGTGATCCTCCACCGCCTGTAGCCTGGGCCAGATCCAGTTCAGGTACCGGGACACCTTGGTGAACACCTGACCACGGCAGTCTGAGGACGGAGACATCAGGAGCCCGGTCAGGAAGGCCGTCCCCTTCTCCACCGTGACGACCCCCGACCCCGGCATCATGCCACCACATGGCAGTTTGCTGCCCCCTGCTGGCGGCTCGTGGTGCTGGTTTTCTGCTCTGGTCAGAATGTTTTCAGTCAGGCTCTGGTTCCGGTCCAGAACTGATGGTTTCTGGGTAACAATCAGCCTTCCTGACAGCATGTTTGGACCCGGGTCGGTTCCGGTTCTCCTCGCCACTCCGTCCCGCCTCTTCCTCATGCAGAACATCTTGTTGCTCAACGGGTGCGAGACAGCCAGCTCTCTGCGACACTCCTCCAGCGTCATGTACACCAGCTGCTGGTTCTGGCCACCCCCCTTTCTGTTCGCCATGCCCGCCCTCCCAGAATGCATCAGGATGTTCTCGCTGAAGTCCTTGGTGGGCAGGCAGATGTGGGAGAGGGCGGGGCCAAAGTTCATGGGCGTGGCCAGCTCCAGGAGGGCGAGGTCAAAGTCGTGGCGGTCTGAGTGGAAGAGTTCGTGGAGGAACAGCGCCTGGACCGGGAACACCCTCCGGTTACCTAGGAGACCAAACACCAGAGAGGTAAACGCTCCACCGCAGTAAAGCGGGGACCGAATGAAGCGTTCGTACCTGTGACGACATAGAAGTGTGAGGGTCGGAGGTCAGCTCCTGAGCCGAGGCAGCGGGCGGCGGTGAGGACGGAGCGTCGCCCGAGGATGACTCCGCCACAAAGCTCCACCCCACTGCTGTTCCTCAGGGACACCTGCACACACCAATCAGATCATTACCTGGCGAACCTTACGGCTCGGCTGATTGGTTGAGAGCTCGTTACCTGCCAGGGGCAGTCTCCGTGGCGACACGTGGAGCTGTTGGTGCCGTGAACCGTCCCACAGGGAAACTGGACTGTGGACACAGAGACTCGGTTATTCCTCCAGTCTGAGCTGGTTGGGTAAATTGTGCCTTGCTGGAGGGGACCTTTGACCTTCAGGCTGGCAGCTCCGCATGTCGCTCTGTAGTTTGAATCCCGACGTGCACGAGCATCTGTACCGGTACAAGTCAGCCGTGCACAGCTGGTGGCACGACCTGGGGCCTTTGGTCGGGCACTCCGCTATCTCTGAGAGAGACAAAAAAAGAAAGGTGACGCTGATCTCCGAACCCTCCTTCCCCTCAGCTGTGGGCGGGGCGTCACCTGGAGCTTTGTACCGCGGCATTGAATCGTCCCGCTCTACGGCTGCAGCCGGTCCCAGTTCACAGATGGGTCCATTGTTGGGGGGGATGCAGGAGCAGGAGAACCCCCCCACCTTATCGGTGCAGTTCCCTCCATTCAGGCAGGGGTTGGGGGAACACTGGTTCCCATCTCGGGACGTCGAAACAAGCACAACATTTAGAACCTCACAAGGTCCAAGGAGTTATTGGGAGTTGAAGGTTGGACTGGATCAGAACTCACCATAGTAGACGGTCCAAAAGTTGTTCTGCAGACAGACAAAGACGGGTTAGAATCAAAGCTTAAACATCTCCGACTCGGCTCTCGTTCTCCGGACCCACCGTGGCCTCGTCGTTCTCAAAGACTTCCCGCGCCTCCTCGTAGTCGCAGCGCTCCTCGTAGCACTCCCTCTCCAGGTTCCCCTGCAGGATCTCCTCCAGAAGGAACTGGTTGGCCCGTTTGGGTCGCAGGAACACGGTGTGGGCCCCACGAGCTCCACGAAACACTGGAAACACAAGAAACCCCAACTATAGCTGCAGAAATCAGTTCGAGGAGCTGTCCTGGAGTAAATCTACTCAATGACGTCAAATATCCAGCTGGATAAAACTGGATAATGATCATTTTACATAATCGTAAAACAAACCGGGGACACCTGATCATAGTAGATTATTATGACCACCCCAAAGCTGAACCAGATCCATGATCCTACCTTCACCTTGACCGGATACCTGAAGGAAACATCCGAGAAGACCGACGGCCAGCAGAGACGCAGACATGATGTGGACCGCCATTACACTGACAGCACTGCTCACTGGCAGCACTGCTCACCCACAGCAAATACACACTTACTCAGCTAAACCCAACAGCCGGATGTTCCTCGCCAACACTAGGATGCTCCTTGTCTTTCATATTCCTTCTGAATCCAGCAGGAAATCCCTAAAGATCATCTTTCTGTCGTCAGACTGGAGTCTGTTGTGTTTCTGGAAAGAGTTAAATGGGACAGAAAACCGTTTTCTGGGACGGTTCGGTTCCAGCGGTGGACTCTGTTCCCCTAAATCACACACAAGCTCCGCACAGAGCCGCTGTTTATTTCAGGCAAACATGCCAGAAATCAATCGTAAAATGCGATCCAGAGATGCTCAAAAACTCTCTTCACTGGACTCCGAACATAGAACAGCAACATACTCTGAAAACTAGTATACATCGTACTTATCACAAGATAAAATCTGAGCTTCAGATTTGATATTTAATGTAAAGATGTGTTTTAAAGTTTATATGTGCACCAAACCTCAAAGCTCTGAATCCTCTAGGTGGATTTTCTGAGTAATTCAAGCTCATTTAACTGAAGAAATAATTGATTACAGTCACAAATGAACGTGTTGGTGAAATTAAATGATTTTACTTATTCATTTAACACATTTGTAAAACAAACAAAACAAGATTTTCTTAGGTTCTTTTTATTTCCAGTAGATTCAGATCAAACCCTTATTTTGGTCACAAAATTATATAGAATACACAAAAACATACATTGTCCAGACATTTTAAAGTGTATCAGCTCTGGGAGCTAATGTCAGATTCATTTGGTAAAAACGCTTCAACAAGGAAGGTTTTAGTTTGATTAGCTGGTTATATGTCAGATTTCTTTGCTTCCTTCCTTATAGAGACTAACACTGAGACCTCAGGAGGCCAAACTAACAGCCCTGAGGGACTCCGTCTTCATTAGGATGACCTCATTAGGTCCTCTCAGGTACTCTGTCTAGCTAGAATTGATTACCCAGCTCTGTCTGATCTCGGCCTACTGGGTGCCCACTGCCCAGCTGGTCTACAGAAGGAACCTTTTTATGGCACCATGGTGCCTCTTCGGCCTGATACCGCTCTTCGCTACCGGCGTCAGCTTCTTGGTGCCCTCTCTGATCCAGCGGATGAATTTAGACACTTGTGTGTAGACGCCGTATTTCCCTTTGCGTGCGTGACCTTTGCCCCAGCTCCTGATGCCAGTGATGAAAAAGGTGTCACGGTACCGTGTGACGTGCGGGCTGCCGCTGTCGCCCTGAAACCAATCCTCCCTCAGCGAGTCGTAGCCGGCGCAAAACATCCGTAAGGAGACATGCAGTGGAGTGGAGTCCGTGCAGGTCTGCAGGTCCACGTAGGGTACGGAGAGGCGTTGCAGGACGGTAGACGGCTGACCCTCACCCAGATGTCCAAAACCACTGACCAGAGCATCCGGCTGCCGCATCAGAACCTGAAGACACAAGATTGGAGTCCTGATATCCTACAAGATAACTTTGTTTTGGTCATTGAGGGAGTAGAGCAGGGGTGCCCAATCCTGGTCCTCGAGATCTACTATCCAGCAACTTATAGGTGCATCCCTTCTCATCACAGCTGAATCACATGAAGGCCTCGTTACCAGGCCTCTGCAGAGCTGACAGACTGCTGATAAGGGAATTGAACAATTTGATTCAGGTATGTTGGAGCTGGGATACATCTAAAATTTGTAAGATGGTAGATCTCGAGGACCAGGATTGAGCATGCCTGGAGTAGAGGGTTTACCTTCTCCATGAAGTTAGGCTCCGGCAAGCAGGCCGGCAGGATGTACCTGGTGAACATGGTAGGCGTGGCCAGTTTAATCAGAGCAATGTCGTTGACGTAGGTCTCTGGGCTGTAACCATGGTGGGTGACGATGGCATCCACCGCATGCAAGGCTTCATTACCAACACTGTGTGACGTGTTGAAGGCACCTGGACACGTTACCCATAATTCATCAGGTCAGCCTGTCTAATAGATAATAATTTTTACAATTGGTCTGCAGTGTTTTTGACTATTAAACTGGTTAAACTGATCTGTATCTACCTGGACTGAACTGGATACAAATTAACAATGTGTTGATTAAATTGGGCTGTATGCAACTGGACTGAACTGGAAGTAGCCAACTGGAATGGGATTGTAACTGGATTAAAGTGGGTGGTAAGAAACCGGAATCGGTTGGAAGGAGGAGGACTAAATGGAGAAGCTTGTGTCTGACCTACCGAGTCTGACGGTGAGGTAACGGGTTTGGGTCACGCAGTGAGCCGCAGTCAGGATGATGTATTCAGTCAGAACCGCTCCCCCACAGAACCCGAGGTTGTCCTCGTTAATCAGGAGAGCCTTGGAGGACAGAACAAACTCAAGGATTGGACTGTTGGACTTGAACTTTCATCACATTGCGGAGTGTCTACCTGCCATGGACATTGTCCTGGTGGACAGTCCTCTCCATTGATGGTCCCAGGGATCTGATTGCTGGTGTTCCTCTGGAGAACCTGTTGCTCCTGTGTCGAGTCTCTCTTCCTGGTTCCGTTCTGTTTCTGAACATTGTCTGTGATGATGGCGCCGCATTTAAAAGTCTCTGAGTTTGGAGATCAGGAACCATCAGATAGTTTAGTTACCAGAACCACCACTCTGGTGTTGTTTCTTGTGGCTCTAACTCAACAACATTTGAAAGAACTCATGAATTCAGAAGACTTTCAAAGATTGTCTTCTCCATATTTTTAGTAATCAAGTCTGATAGCTTCTCTTACCATTGGAGTTGCAGGATTGGTTGTTCAGTGCCAGGAAGTATCCATCAGCACAGGAGCATAGTACATCTCCCCCGACAACGTGGCAGAAATGTTCACAGCCACCATTCTCATTCTCACAGAGCTCAGGAACACCTGGAAGAAGCAGAAATCCCAGTAAAACCAGCTTCGGGATGACATTCCTGAACATCCAACGACAACTCGAGACTTTATCTGTAATGTCAACCACCGCATCATCCAATCCAACAATAGGTTCCTTCATCTACATTAACAGTGGTTAATCTCAGGGATGCACACTCCTTTCTGGCCAACACCCAAATCATTTTTCCATCTGCAGTGATAACAAGCCTTCAGTTATTGATCGGTATCCTTTTGGGTCACCTGAACAAAGTGTTGCCCCTGTGAAACGGACCCAGAGTGACAGAAAGTGGATCCTCCTTTAGAGTATTTCTAGTAAACAAAGTATTTTTGGTTAGACTAATAATCACAGCATGACAGAGTCACCATGCTCAATGACTATGGCTCTAATTGGTCAGAGGTGGCGCTCTCACCTTTATCTTGGCTTAACACCTGAAGGAAGGAACCTCCCAGGAGGCAGACGGCGATCAGAGACGCAGACATCATGTTTGACGGCTTCAACATGGACTCTGCAGCTCACCGTCAACAAACACACACCTACAGGAACAGCAGGGACTCACATGTTGTTGGCCGATAATATAGCAGGGTACAGCTCATCCGGACTTTAACACGTTTTCAACCTGTTTACCTGATTATCCAGAAGAACTTCAACTGGTCTGTTTGCAAGTCAAACGTTGACATAATTCCTATATGTGGGAGTTTATTACTGTTTTTGTCTGAGTCACTTTGGAAACATTGTGTCAACAGATCTCAGTGTGGTTCTACAAAGAGCTGGATGAAAAAACCCAGTTCTTGGTTCTGTTCCCCCTAAATTCTTCAAAACAAGGAGCAGCTTCGACCTCTGGATCCCCAACGCTCAGTTTGTTTATTTCAGGTAAACATGGAGGGACTTTGCCTCACAGATCAATAAATCAGGATTATTTACTGATCCAGGCCACAAAGCAAAACATTCAGGTCCTGGTTTTTGAGAGTTAAAAAATGAAGGTTGCTGGACTTCTCTTGTTATCTTGAAGATGTTTCACCTCTCATCCAAAAGGCTTCCTCAGTTCTGAAACTTGGTTGTCAGTATAAGGTTTATGAGGTCTAATCAGGAACAATCAGACTAATAGGGTAATAGAGACCGCTAACGAGGCCGTCGTCAATTAAGCCTTTAAGGTCACATGACCCCCTGGCCTAACCCTCTACTCAATTCCCTGAAATGGTCATCGCCGCTGTCCATCGCGACGAGTCCCCAACGATGTCAACATGTCATCATGTGTTTCTGTGAAACTGCCTGGGGAGAGGAGTCAGGGATGCACCGTAGGTGTTAGAAGGATGAAACCTTAGACCACCTCTTCTGTTCAAGATTTTCATGTTTATACATAGATGGCTTTTTTTCCACCCCTCTCTCAAACCATCTCCTCAAAATGTAAACATTATTGTCTTGAAAGGAGTGTCCTTTGTCCTTGAGATTGAGCCGAACAGCTGAGTCTTGACCTGTTGAGTTATTTCCTCTATGTTGCACCATCCTTAACGTTTAAGTCTCGAGACTACTTTGTCCTGGATGACTGCACCAACTTCCTGCAGGTTCCGATGGGTCTAGATGGCAGGAACGAAAGTTAACATGGTTTTTAATCTTCAATGTTAAAAGAAATGTAACAATACATCTGTAATTGATTACCTTACAGTCATCAGCTAGATTAATTTTCCCATGAAGAAGAGGATGGATAAAAGGTAACAAGTCTACAGAATCCAAATTCATGTTTATTTAAGATACAAATGTGAAAGAAATCCTTGAATGTTCAGCCTTCAGCTAAATTTAACAAATTATTTTATTTCCAATTAAATTCAATCTAAATCTTATTTCACATTTTTGTATAAATAAAAAATGTTTAATGCAAATTTTTTTTGAAATTCTAAATAAATTCTATAGCTAGCAACTATTCTTAAAAAAGACATTTACTAATTATTTGACAATTAGGTGTGACATTTTCTCCCTCTTTTAGATTCATTGAATGTGTCTGCCTTTATTTCTTTAAAATCCAGCTCACATTTTATTATTTGCCCAAACAAATGTTAAAAAATACAAGAAAGATAGAAATATAATTGTTTTTAGGTGTTTAATAATTCCGCCCAGCAAACATTTACATCACAATTATACTTTTTTAATGATAAGGTTTGCTTGTTTCATAGAATATGTGTGAAATTGAAACACTATTGGTGGAAAGAAAAGCTCAAGGTAAAGTGTGGGAATTAAAAAAAGCCAGTGTATTTATTAGCAGTTTTTTATGTGAAAAAAAAGTAAATTAAAGAGATTTATCTTTTTAAAACGTCCGATCTTTCTGAAAGCTCAAATAACCAGAATCCTTACAGTTAAAATAAAAACAAAGGGACACAGAGTATCAGCCTTGAGGAACTCCATCTTCATTAAGTTCACCTGCTAAGGTATATAGCTGTTTACAAATAGACCACCTGATTGGCTAAAACAGGACCCCGTGATTACATGGTCCGTGCTCCGTGGTTCCAGCTGGTTTACAGGTACAGCCTGTTGATGGCGCCGTGGTTCCTCTTCAACCTGTTCCCTCTTTTGAGTGTCATCTTCTTGATGCCCTCTCTGATCCAGCGGATGTATTTGGACACTTGTGTGTAGACGCCATATTTCCCTTTGCGTGCGCACCCTTCGCCCCAGCTCACGATGCCGGTGATGAAATAGGTGTCATGGTAACGCGTGACATGCGGCCCACCGCTGTCACCCTTGCAGGCGTCCTTAGCTATCGTGTCGTAGCCGGCGCAAAACATGTGCATAGAGATGCGCAGCTGGGTGGACTCTATGCAGGTGTGCCGATCCACGTAGGGAACAGCCAGACGTTGTAAGATGGTAGATGTCTCTCGACCCTCACCGAGACGACCAAAACCGCTGACCAGCCCGTCAAACTGCTTCATCAGAACCTGCAACAGGCAGTTTGGAAGACAAAACTCATAAGACGACACAAACTTCATATTCAATCGCTTGCAAACAATGTGAAACACCGTCCGTCACTGCCCTGATTTCTACGTTTTACAGTCGTTTCTAGAAACTGGATCTACCAGAGCAAACGCATTTCACCTTCCATCGTTCTTACGTTTTCTGCAAAGTCCGGCTCCGGTATGCAGGCCGGCAGGATGTACCTGGTGAACCTGATGGGCTTGGCCAGTTTCACCAGTGCAATGTCGTTGTTGTAGGTCTCTGGGTCGTACTTGAAGTGGGAGGCGATGGTCTCCACATCGTGGGTGACTTCGCGGTCGGTTTGTTGAGTGGTGTCGTGCTCGCCTGAAAACACGGAGATCATGATGCGTCGCTCAACCTCTCGGTTCACGACAATAACTAAAGGTTTAAACTATGTCCCATTTGAAAACTCCTGACGTTATGTTAAGAAACAAGCAGATCTGTTAGGTCCTTAAAGTGGTTTAAACCAGTTTTAACCAGTTTAGTTCCTCGGTTACTGACTGTAATAATATAAAGAGCAATCAGGCTTTAATGAACTAAGGTTTCTGGATAGTAGTTGTATTGAATGGGACTCTAACTGCAGTACATTAATTGTATTGAAATAAACTATTTTCATTGTTTTTATGTATGAATTGAATGTTATCCAACTGCATGACTCAGACGTACAGTGACTGGATTAAATTAAACGGTTTAAAGCTCATATGAATTGGATTGTTTTGGGTTTAAGTAGTTGAATATAATATGTTGATGAATAATTGGACTGAACTGGACTGATCCATCTGCAATAAACTGCAGCGAATTGAAAGGTCTGTAGTTGGATTGTATCGGACGGTCTGTTGATGTGAAGAAATGGGAAAAACTGAACTAAAACAGCATAAAATGTAATGATTTGGAATGAGATTTAATATAATTAGCTTGAATTGGCTAATTTAATAGTTGCTGGATTCATCTAGCATCAAACTGAATTGAATTGAACTGAATCGACCTTTTTAGCCTAATTAAAGTAGATAAAATTGATTTCAAACGAAGATGATTAAAGAGATCACCATCAAGCTGCACTAAAACAAAATAACCTGAACAAAAACAAATGGGATCGCTTTGAATTGGACTAAAACTGATTATACCTGAAATAAATTGGTCTCTCTCTGCTGGAAGCTAAAATTATTTTAATTAGCCTGAAGTGAACTTGGTTTTGAAAAACGGGATTTTATTTAGTTATTATTTGGTTGGATTGAGATGAAAATTATCTTGTCTGTATCTAACTGTACTGAATTGGAGTAGATTCAGCTGATATTTTGATTGAGTAGATTTGTGTCCAACATGATTGAATTGGACTGAGATGTTAGATGAAAATGTTTTATGAATGAAGGCTGAATTTACTGGGAGTGAACTGGATTAAAATCAGTTGAAACAGATTATAACTGTATTGAACTGATCTGGATCCAACAGTATTGAATAGGAATGAATCTGATTAAAATTACATACAACTGGATTTGAATTAACTTGATTTAGATTAATTTGACTGCCCTGAATTTGACTGTACTTCATTCAATTGAAACCATTTGGATTTGGTTGAATTTATCAATACCAGTCAGGTTTGAACTGGACTACAGTTATTTAGACTTTATCTCCTGATTGACTGGATTAGTCTGAATCTAGCTGCTTTGAACTAGAATGAATTATAGTGAAACAAGACATAACTGTAATGAATTGGGTCTGTAAATAGATTGAATTTGAAATGAATTGGTCTGAACCTTGAGCAAATACAGATTAACAGATTGACTGGTTGGTAAACTGACCAAGGAATACAGTGTGAAAAGACAAACCGGACTATCCGATTGGACTCATTGGACCTACCGAGTTTGACGATGAAGGCACTTGATTGGTTCAGGCAGTGAGCCGCGGTCAGGATGATGTACTCGGTCAGAACCGTTCCCCCACAGAACCCGATGTTGTCCTCGTTAATCAGGAGAGCCTATCGGGACACAACAAGCTCCAGTAATGGACCCAGATACGGCTACAGTTCTGCCAGAATCCGAGACCAGAACATCGTGTTCAGAACGTCACTTTGTTGTGTGACTACCTGCCATGGACATTCTCCCAGCGGACAGTCCTCTCCGTCGACGATACGAACATTCGCAGCCCTCTCACTGGTTGCAGAAGTTTCCAAACCGGTGTTGGGAGGCGGGATCTGGCTGCTGATGTTTCCGGACCAGAACAGATCATCAGAGTCCAGGAAATTCTGCTGCTCTGTAGAGTTTGCCGTTGTGTTCAGCTCTGCGTGTTTATTTTCTTCTGTGGTCGGGTCCCCGGAGCCCAGGAGCGTCCGGAGGCCACTGGAGGTGATGCGGCCGCATTTAAAAGGCTCTGCAAGAAGGTGTTGGATGTTCGAGGTCAGGGAGGTCCGAACCGATTCTGAGATGATGTGTTTTGAGATTTAATGGTTTTCTGTGTTGCTTCTAGAGATGTTTCTCTCATCAGCTACAACCATGACCTTTTTAAGGATGGAATGATTAAAGAACATACAACCTGCAGGTCCAGAAGCTAAATGCTTCCAGAGCCAGTTTGGTTCTGTGTTTGGGATCATTGTCCTGTTGGAGACCTCAACTTTGTCCAAACATCATGCTTTTGATTAAAGCTAAAAAGTTTAAAGGTATGTCACCTTCTTTACAGCTGGTACGGTGTTGTTGGGTCTAAAGCCTCACCTGGACTCCTCCATCTTGTCCTCGTGTTGAAGCAACTCGATCTTTGTCTCATCCGCCCATCAGATGGTTCTGCAGAAGACAGTGTGCTTCTCCATGTGGACAGCAGCAGATTTCAGTCCACCACGAAGGTATCCGTTTTGGAGCTGGACCTTCTTTCTTGGTGAGGAACATCTACGTCCACGCCGATGGAGAAACTGGTGTTCCAGGCTTGAGCCATGGTTGTTCCCCTAACTGGACTCATCTGAATAACTGGTGCTTCTGTTTAACCTGGTGATTCTGGATCTGCAGTTGTTAGAAAGACTTCCCATTATGTCTAAATGTTCACCTGTCCTTGTTAGATCTTCACTGAGATTTTTGGACGTTCACAGCATTCTGCGTGTTGCTCAAACAGATTTTTTCTACCAGCTGCAGATAGAAGTTAAACGACCTGGAACTCGTCAAATGAAAATGCTCTTCTAGATCATGGATTAGAGAAAAAAAATGCCCAATGAATCCAAATGTTCTTGTTTTTAAAGATAATTACAGTTGGATGTTATATAATCATTCCATCCAGAACTCCTATGTTTGGTGTTTGGCAGGAAAATCAGATGAGCTTTTCTTACGATTAGAGTCGCAGGATTTTCCATCTGGAGCCAGGAAGTACCCGTCAGCGCAGGAGCACTCAACGTTTCTGTGGGCAATGCGGCAGAAATGATCACAGCCGCCGTTCTGATTCTCGCATAGCTTCGGGAGAACTGCAAAGACACAGATACCGCAATCAAACTTTAAATAAACTTTTGGCACTAATACAAACCATCCCTGTGTCTGATGTCTCTGTACTCTAATATGGCTCAATATGTCCTGAAAACTATTCATGCAGGAGCCCTGCTTACTATCAGTACTATCAGTAGTAGTATTGCATCTATGACCATTTCCAACATCCGTCTGATGTAGGGTCAAGCAATCAGGGAACGCTCTTTGAAACAGAAGCCCTTGCAATGATTTGGGCCTCCATTAGGGGGAACCATTTTGAATCTGTTAAAAATACCCTCTGTGAAATCATGTGTTCACAGTGGAGTGTTCTCCTGCCCAACACCTTGGCTTCCAGAAGGTATCCAATCATTTCTGTAAGGTTTGGACAACCTGCCGGCGCTAGCTGTCCCTTATGGCGCGGTATTGGGGCCAAAAATAAGACTAATTCCATGCCATAGAAGGCGACATCCATTCCGAAGCCAGCAACTGATCTGACTATTGATAGGCCAGCATCGGAGGAAGAGGAAACATTTGAACATGTAATGTTAGATTGTGATAAATATTGGCAGGAGAGGAAAATACTCAAATCTGAGCAACATAAATAGTGTTCAGTTAAGGATTGATCACATTTTACAAGAGTATGAGGGATATAATTTACAAGATGATATTTAGATTTTTAAGAGTCACATGTATTTCCTTAGGAATAAAGGAATTAAAACTATTCTCGTCCACACTTTATTCCAGAAGGTGGCGGAAATGCAAACAGAAGAAAATGGGTGTCCAATAAAGCCGGTGATTAGCCTATGCAGGCTAGTCGCCGGCCTCTCCATGCTAACGGACAGCTGAGGGCGTAGGCAGTCCAGTGGGTGGCCAGCCTAGGAATGCTAGTCGTTAGCTTCTCCAATCCTAACACAAGTAAGGGGTCTCTTTCTCAGTTACCAATGCCGGCCTATCAATAGTCAGATCAGTTGCTTGCTTCGGAATGGATATCGCCTCCTGCGGCAGGGAAGTAGTCTTACCTTTGGCCCCAATACCGCGCCATAGTCCCTCACCTTTTTCCTGAGAGACCTTGACATCAAGAGGCATGAACTGTGATTGTTAATTGGCTCAGTGTTTTATCGTCCCAACAGATGCTGATTGGTGTTTAACATCAACCCTTGGTTTGATGCCAAAGGTCTGTCCCACTGATGCTGCAACAGTTTTTCAATGGGTCAACCCATTTCATTTTAGCCAAACACCTTGTGGTACCCTGAGAGTAGCTCCATGAATACTGGAAACATTTGAAACTGGGCTTTGGCTCTACACTAAGGCCAAAACAAACCATCTGCTGCAATGATGGCTTCCCTAAGCCAGACCTTGGTACGACTTGCAAGCAAAACCTGCTTGGAAACACCTGATCAGGTTGAGTTTCAGCTGCAACAGCACTGAAAATAACCTGATCTGCAAAGAAGACCAAACGTAATGATCCAAAAGTTCCTTCAAGCCTTCTCCAGTCTTCATAGCTGCTGAAGACTAATGGATGGAAGTTCTGCCAGTTTATCACCCAACTTTAATCGTCCCGATTGAATCGAATGTTTTACCAATTTCACAGTTGAAGCCCCTGTATCCCTCCAGGCAGTAGCAGGTGTAGCTTCCAATCGAGTCTTTGCACTGACCGCCATTAGCACACGGGAAGGACAGGCATGCGTCACCATCTGCAGGAAGGACAAGGCGACTTCGGTTAGGTGCCATAAATCTTAGGTGTCAGTCGGTGGTTCAGGGTTCTGAAGAGATACCTTACCCACATATTTGGCCCAGAACTCATCCTGAAGAGAGAACAAGAAATCATAATGGTTAAATAAAAAAGAAATCATGTTCAGATTAAGAAAACATCATTTTAACAATCCAGCAGGATCATTAGAGTTTGTCTGACAGGCTTTAGATTCATACAGTTTTTTCTTTATCTTCAAAAATCTCTCGCGCCTCCTCCCAGCTGCAGCGCTCCTCATTGCACTCCCTCTCCATGTTGCCTTGTTTAACCTCCTCCAGAAAGCTGTTGGCCCGTCTCAGTCTGGTCAGAACCTGGTTGGCCGCCCTGCCGTCCAAGAAAACTGTGGACAGGGCAGAGAAACAGATCCATGGTGAGGAACGGTTTATTTAAACAGGACCTTATGAAAATGTTTCAGGAGAGCGTGAGAACGTTCAAGGTTCGTCTATGTCGGGTGGACTTAATCAGAAACGAATCATTTCTAAGATCTTTCCAGATTCTTCCAGCGGATTTGAAACGGAGAGCTCCAGATGCTTCGCATCCAAATGCATCATACTGAGGTCAAGTGTCGCTATCTGCTAACCAACAACCTCCCCATTCCTCCACCCCCTCCCTACACACACACACCTTCTCCCTGAATGTGGATCTGGTGCAACATACCGTGAGCAGCCGTGAGGTGAAGCAGCGCCACGAGGCCCAGGGTCGCTCGAAGAGTCCAAAGCATGGTTCCGGTTGAACTCGAGCGCGACTGGAGAACCTTCAGTGTTCAGAGAGGGAGTTATGGAGTCTGAGCAAGCAGAGAGGAGGCAGAGAGGGCAACGAACTGCGCTGGGGGAGGAAGGTTGGGTCTGGGCGGGCTTTATCTCAGGCATCCAGGCTTCCTGCTCCAAATATTTGACCTTCATCACAACTTTAGGGGAAAACTGCAACTCCCACATTGCTTTGCAGTAGAAACGGGGAAGTGTGTGGTTCTAATGTAGTGATAAAGTTGTCTTCCAGTGAGAGCTACAACCTTCCTAAATCAGACTTTTGTTTTCAGTTCAGATTCCCTGCATCTGGTCTTGGATTTTACTGAAGAAGATTTCCATGAGGTAGCAGAAAAGACTGTCTGTTTTATCTCCTTCTGCTATTCTGCCCAGCTATCAGTCACAGGGCGTTCCGACTCTCCATTCATTATCAAGAACAAGCTAGTACTGCTTCTCTCTCTTTGAGGCCTCCCAGTTGCTCTCTGGTTCAGGTGAGGTCAGAGTCCTAGCCGCTTTTAGTTCTGGGTCGAACTAGACGGTTGAAACTTTCCACACAAATGATCCAAACATCAGAGTTTTTACCAGAAATAGGAAAATGTGGAGAACTTCATGTTTAAACCAACATCCATTCTGTTGTTGTGGCTCCAGGCTCCATCCTCAGGGAGGCTTGGTTTACACCACAGAAGAAGAGCAGAGGGGGCGGACAGCAGGACAAAGACTTCCCGTAAATAACGGCAGAGCTCTGACTCATCATGAACTTCACCATGGTGACGCTTCGGCTCAGCCAATCAGCTGGGTGCTCCTGGAGGATGACCAGAGTCCAGCCTGGGGGCCGTTTACCCGGCAGAGCAACACGCTGGTGTAAAAGACAATTTACAGCCCAACTCAGATATTTACATACCCTCATCTACTAGCTTCTCACTGTAGTTTGCTGGAGTTTTGGCCCATTCCTCCTGAAACAACTGGTGTAGCCGATCTGGTGCTTCGCTAAGTAACGTTGTCTATCTGAAAGACCTGTTTATGTCCAACCTTTAACCTTTATGCCTAATATCTTGAGATGTTGTGTGAAGTGCACCAGTCCCTCCTACAGGAAAAACAACCTCACAATATGATGCTGCCACCCCCAGACCCCGAGACAGATTACAATGCTCGTGTAAATTAAGTTGCAACCATGCAATGTATTGAACCAAGACAACCAGCAGAGGGTGCTGTAGACTCTTAATCATGACTTTTGCAGGAAATAAAGAAGATACTTTGATGCAGCTGTATGCTAGCACAAGCAGGAACAATGCTAATACATCACCAGTTTTAGAGAGGCAAGGGCAACCTGGAGTGACATTTTGGTCCATACTCCATACCAGTAGGTGGTGCTAATGCCCCAATCTGTTGTTGGCCAGCCGCCGATAAACATCACAAAGAAGAAGAAGGGCGATGTGCTATCTTTAGGGTAATGTTTGCATGCTAACGGTAGCTGTGATGAAAACTTTGCGAGAATACACACAAGGTAGGAATTACCAAGGACTGGAGCGGCACATTATGTTGGATTGTGGATTTAAGACTTGTTGCGGACGAACTATTTTATTGAAGGACATTTTTGTTCCAGATGGCTCAGTTCTGTCAGTGATATGAGGCTTCGCACGGTGAGTTGGACATTACCCTGCTTTCTGAGTGGTTTGGCTAAAGCGTTTACTGTGCCTACAGTTATGATTGTATCCTTGATTGGCATACATCATTGGAATCTCAACAATCTTAGCTTTCAAATGGTGTATAATATGTATGTGTTCATAGAAAGGGTGATGCCAAAAACGTACCGCCAACCGGACGTAAGATTGCGTTAAATACAAAGACTGTTTACTGGAGCCCCAGAATAAGCTAAACTCCTTATTTCCCGGTGTTCTGTCGATGTGGCCTACCCTGTCAGAATAGCCTACCAAAAGTTTATTTTTATAGCGACATCTGTCAGATTAGCCTACTTTATCGAAACAGCCTACCAGTGTTTGTGACTGAGTATGATGTTTGATGCTTTGCTACATAGAAATTAGAGTTTATAAGAAGGTATGCTGTTTTGCGAGCCACCTGTTTAATAGAAAATACAGTGTATGAAGGAGAATGCTGTTTTCTCAACTCATTCATGGCGAGTCTGAAGTCGTTCTGATCCCGAAAAAAAAAAGAGCCCCATGAATCATTTACGCCTTTGAAATGATCCAGTAAATTTAACACTTAAATCTTACAGGACTGGCATTTTCTGTCGGACATAATTTTTTTTCAAATTTTTTTTCTGACATCACTTTTTCAGAAAATATCTTAGTTTAAATAACAAAAGTCTACGACGTTTTATCATTAGAGTATTTCTGAGTTTTTTCTTGAAGATGTGTGAAATTAATCTCAAAAATGTAACTTTACAATGGCCCTAATGCACCCGATTTAACAATTTAACACGACATTACACAATTTTACGACTCCTCTCGCTAAAAATAATATATGGAAAACTTCTGTTAAGACTTCTTGACTCTATAAGGCGTGTAATTAGGTAATGTGTATATAATATGTGATAATACACCAAATCTAACCGCTTGGAGTGTTAAGTCTAAATTGATGGTGTGATTTTAACGCATGAGCATGACTGGAAGATACGCTGTTCTGATGGTTAACAACGTCTGCGTCTGGCCATATTATGATGTTACAGTAGTTATATTTATTATATAATATTATATATAATATTTATTATTATATTTATTATTATACCTAATTATTACAGGGAACACCTGCAGGGCCCTCCTGGTTCCATCAACGCTGAAATGAGTTGAAACAATAACTTTGACGTTGAATGATGTTTCCATTGCTTTATTTGTTGACTCCTGAGAACAGATGGAATAAAACACGTTTTAAGGTGACAACATTGGATAAAACCATCTTAAACTCTTGTTTGCTCCAGCTTGGCGTCCAGAACGGGCGTCTTCGCTGTGGGCGGGTTCTTCAGGGTGCCCTCCACCCAGTCCACAAACATGGCCACCTTGGTGTATACCCCGTAATACCCCGGGTGGGAACAGCCACGCCCCCAGGCGACCACGCCCGTCAGGAAGCGGGTGGAGCCATACTCAGTGACCAGCGGACCGCCGTCGTCGCCGCGGCAGCTCTCCTGGTTCCCGTCCAGGTACCCGGCGCACAGCATGTTGTCGGTCAGGTTGAGCTGGGCTTTCTGGGAGCACTGGGAGTTCTGGATGATGGGGACATTCATCTGGCGGAGGACGGGGGAGATCGGACGGCCCCGGGAGGTGTCGCCGTTTCCCCCGGTGGTCCTCTTGCCCCATCCGGACACGGCGTGGTAGCGGACCGGCAGCAGCTCCCGTTCGGCGAAGTCTTTGGTGGGGAGGCAGATGGGGACGATGTGGGGACTCAGAGGGAGAGACCGGTTCAGCCGGACCAGGGCGATGTCGCTGTCGCCTGTTGCCGGGTTGTAGTTTTCATGTGGAATCACCATGGTAACGGCTGACCTCAGCTCCGTGTCATCCTTCAGATCCAGATTGTGTTCCCCTGGTCATAAAAACACAGATATTAATCTAAAGTGTGTGAAAACACAAGTTAAAAGGTCCCAAAATATGAAATAATTTAGGTCATGTTCACACATAGCCGGGTTTATTTTTAAACAAATATCCTCACCGCCTAAATAAAACTCCGTCCACATCTTACCGCATTCATGTACATGTCAAACCTGTAGGGGGCAGTAGTGCACCCACAACTTATCCACTTTCTATGTTCTAACTTCTACATGGAGCAGTAACTGAGCGATTGGAGAATCGATGATGCCAACACGTCTCTAAGGGAATAAATCCTGTTTCTGAAGGTAAACAGGTCGCACATGTGATGACGGAGCATTTTTTATAGCTGCCAGTGACTTTGCAAAACCTGAAACTATGACTGTTTCTGTCCTGAAGCAAACGCTTAAAACGGAGAAAATGTAAATCTTCACTTTGGTGGGAGTTTTCAGAAAGATTTGTTTACTGACGCCGTAAATCTGCGTTTTCGTGTGGCTGATGGACCAAACCGTAGAAATATATCTTGGTTTAGTAGCAGTCATCCAAAAGGAAACGTTGATTGAAAAAGAAAAGATTGATTGTAATGTTTTACCTGCCAGCACAGTGAGGTCCTGGACGATCTTGTGTTGAACACAGTGGGCAGCGGTGATGACCCAGTCCGGCCGGATCAGAACCCCTCCACAGTGGCTGCTTCCGTTCAGCTCAATCAGAACCTGATGGTCGATTGCCACCAACAGTCAGTCATCATGTGAACCAGCGCCCCAAAACAACCTGCTTCAGTCGTGATCCCAGCCTGCAGGGGGCGCCGCAGGCTGCAGTGTTTACCTGCCAGGGGCAGTCTCCATGGTTACAGTGAATACCTCCCACTACCCTGGGCGAGACCTGAGCGCTCTGGTTGAGTCCAGCATCTGGGGGGGGCAGCCGGCCACAGGGATACACCACTGCAACACGATTATATCATCAGCAAAGAGCCTCATCCACCTAACCCCGCCCATCTTTGGAGCCCCGCCCATTCTTCACCTGCAGCCACGCATTTCCTCCCATCGTCCGCCAGCTGGTACCCGTCGGCGCAGAAACACCTGCGTCTTCCTCCAGAACCGTTGCAGAAGTGCTCGCAGTGTCCGTTCTGGTATAGACATCCCAACGAGTCTTCAAAAACTGTGATTAAAACCAAAAGTAGACGTTTTAGCTTAACCCAAACCTCACAACGAAACAGTAAATATGTTTCTGCTCCAAAATAATCTACCCAACCAGATGTAAGTTATAGGGTGTGAAGCAGGGGGTAGCTATGGGTGGACCTGGCTTGGCCAAATAAATGTCTTTCTTTAAAAATAGAAATTATACATCTATGATTACATTTTATTTTTGAGACATGTCACTTAAATTCATAATAAAATAAAATAGATTAAAATGTCTTTGCAAGACTTGGCTGTTTTGAATAATACGCTAACTCTTTCCCATAGTCCTTTGGGACAAGCTGACCAATCGCTGAGCACACAGAGCCCAGATGATCCCGCCCCGTTTAACTTCTGGTGCTTTTTTCCTTTTAGTGAAAATGGCGCGATGAGGCGAGATGATTAACAGCTTCTAAAACTATCAGCTTTTCACAGAATGAAATAATTATTTAAAGCATCGCTTATCCGACAGCGGCCATATTGTTTGTTTACACTTTGTAGAGTTTCACAACCAGCATATATGACTGCTGCTGACCTGATGCGATATAGGGGAAACCAGCGCGTTGTTTCAACGGTGAGTGAAGCCCAATAAGGCTTACTAGCAGCTAGAAATAACTGTTGTCTATACCAGAGAGCTAACATGAGCTACCTGTGTTAGGCTACAGCTTTAATACGTTTAACAACAAAGCTTAGATTGCCATTTAAAGAACATTTACTGTGAAAATGCATTAAAAAAAATACTAAAATCTTTTGCCAAAAAATGCAACACAAAAATTCTCACAACATAAATTAAGATGAAGATGTCTTAAATAAATTAAAAGCTAAATGTCCTGAAAACGCAAATATCAAAATTGTCCGCTTTCCTAGTTACTTATTTATAAATTTAATAGCACAAATAAAGCTGCACATATTTAAATTAAAAAGGCTTCAAGTTCAACAGGTTTCTTTCCTTTAAATGGAAAAAAAATCAAATTTTAAACTTGCAATATGTAGCGTTGAGACGAACACTGAACATCGGTATTTATCCTCCTTGTTGACTGCTTGATGACATCATCAAAATGCGCCATCGTGGTAGGCTGGTACTAGAACACTGATACTAGAAAGAAACCAGCTGAATCCACATGGCTACCAGTAGAATCCAATCAGCCTAAACTCCTGATTTTGGAGGGATCCCCGTTGATGGGAAGGGATTTTCCCTACAGATTTGGGAAAAAATAAATCAAGTATTTATTTATTTATTTCCATATTTATTTATTTATTTATTTCCACATTTATTTATTTATTTACAGATGTATTATCAATTTTTTTCTATATTTATTCATTTATTTACAAATGTATTTATGTATTTCTCTTTTTATTTATTTATTTATTTCCATATTTATTTATTTATTTATTTCCATATTTATTTATTTATATCCACATTTATTTATTTACAGATGTATTATCAATTTTTTTCTATATTTATTCATTTATTTACAAATGTATTTATGTATTTCTCTATGTATTTATTTATTTTAAAAAATAGTTTTTTGTTTAATGTTGATCAAAGTAAGTCATTAGCACATGATTTATTTTGGTTGATTAAAGTGAACTGAAAACATAGTGATTGTGATTTTAGCATATTTTGTTTCTGTAGAAAGGTCCGGTGTGGTTCTACTGAACAGAGAAGTGGTCCAGCTGTGGAGGATTACCCGTCTGACAGTATCGACCTTCGTAGCCCTCCGGACACTGGCATTCATAAGCGTTTCCCAGGTAAAGACACGTCCCGTTGTTCCGGCAGGGGTTCACCAGACAGGGGTCCCGCTCTGACACAACAGGTCCAGTTACAGTCTGAACAGAACCTTTCTAGCTCATCGGGTCCAAGTTGGACCATGACCTTTCTCCACAGATCGATCAATGCGTCTGTCAGGGTGAGCTCTGATTCGCTGTGAGATACTTACTATTATACGTGTTCCAGAAGTCCCTCTGAAACCAGACAAGAAGAAAACAGTCACACATGTGTCAAAGTCACAGTGGGCCTCTAGTATGGAAGCCTGTCCCTGACAAAATTTTACAATAAATAAGTAAATACATGTGGGAATAAATAGTCTTTTTTGCACATTTATTTATTTATTTCCACATTTATTTATTTCCACATTTATTTATTTATTTACACATGTATTTCTCTCCACATTTATTTCCACATTTTATTTATTTATTTACACATTTATTTATTTACACATTTATTTATTTACACATTTTCACATTTATTTAAACAGTTATTTTTTTATTTACACATGTATTTATTTATTTACACATTTATTTATTTACACATGTATTTATTTATTTACACATGTATTTATTTATTTGCACATTTATTCTCTACACATTTATTTCCACATTTATTCATTTATTCCCACATTTATTTACTTATTTATTTACACATTTATTTATTTATTGCTTTATTTATTTATTTATTCATTTATTTATATATGTTTTTATGTATTTCTCTATGTTTTTATTTATTTACAAATGTATTTTCAATGTTTTTATTTATATCCACATTTATTTGTTTATTTCTCTATTATTTATTTCCACATTTATTTAAATATTTCCACATTTATTTATTTCCATATTTATTTATTTATTTATTGCTATATTTATTTATTTATTTACAAATGTATTTCTAATTGTATTTATTTATTTCCACATTTATGTAGTTATTTATTTATTTACAAAGGTATTATCTGATTTATTTATTTATTTCCGCATTTATTTAGTTATTTATCTATTTATACAACCTTCAAGATAACAGTTGTGTGGTTAAAAATATTTGATCGATAAAATCAGTTCGTATTCATACAGTGCCAAATTACATGAATGTGAAAAGATGTTCAATATAATTAGATTTTCCTCATGGACAGTTTGTTTATGGGTTGTTTTATCCCTACCCTTTGAGGACATTTATGACCTTGATTTGTGTAGAACATGAGGAGCAGCAGAGATCCAGCTCACCGTTCTCTGGTCGTCCTCAAACACCTCCCTGGCCTCCTCGTAGTCACAGATCTCCTCGATGCATTCCCTCTCCAGGTTCCCCTGCTTCAGCTCCTCCAGGAAGCCGCTGTTCGCTCTCCTCCATCTGCGCAGGACCGACGCCGCTTCATGTTTCTCCACAAACACTGAAAATCACACATCTATTCATCACCACAGTCCTTCACTCAGGCTCTCTTATACTTCAGATAATAATGGTTCTACATTAAATGTGTCTGAATGATGCAGGAAACAACGTCTGGGATTAAATGTGACATAAATGATGTTTTGTGTGAATTGCCCCGACCTGCAGCAGCGTGGACGGTCCAGAGCAGAGCAGAAATAAAGCAGAAGCTCCTCAGCAGCATGTCTGCAGCCTTCACCGTCTGTCTGAGAGGAAACCAGGACTGACAGCTGAAAACATCCACATCTGCAAACAAAACTCTGGTACTTTGGACACTTTTCACTCTGTGTACACAACTACTCAGCTACAGTAGGGTGGAAAAGTACTTCACAGTTACTGGAGAAGTATTACTACTGGGACATGAAAACTAGCTGTTTAGAACTGAAGCCATTATAAACCACGAGCAGCTCTTTGACAATAGCTTCTGATTAAATAAACGGACCTTATTGGTATTTCATAGCTTAGTATTACATAAAAATGACAGTAATGCTTAAAATAATTCATATTTTTTATTGAGGAGAGAATGGAGAGCTTTTAAAACGGCCACTAGGTGGCAGTAAATGAAAGCTGAACCAAGATGGATGCTGGTCAGCTTCGACCAGAACAAGATTTAAGAAGTAAAAAATTTATATTGACTATGATCGAGCATTCTTTCTCCTTCCATGTTCTCCTTTAGTTTTCGCTTCTCTCCATGGAACAGGTTCTAGATCGGAGAAGAGGAACCCAGACCATTAAGGATTTATAGACAGTTTGAGTGGAAATGGGTCAAAATCCAACCTGAACAAAGCATTAAACCGTTTTTATTATATACTGGAGACTTCTTAAAGGTCTTCTATTCTGCTTTATTAATGAAACATTTCTTTGTATGTGTATTTTTTGTATTGGTGTGAATTTCACCACCAGAGGCCCATTAGAAAAAGATTTACTGAGCGAAATGTTGACATGTTACACTATGATAAATGATTTGGGTTATTTAGACTACTATAAGGGAACAAAATGGGGGTTCATTTTTCAAAGTCATATTTGTGTCCATGTTAATGATTCATTCATAAATAAGACAGTTTACAAATTAAATATTTAGCTTCAAACTAAATAGTTAGCTAGATAAACTGGCTAGCTAAATATTTAGCTCCAAACTAAATGGTTAGCTAGATAAACTGGCTAGCTAAATATTTAGCTTCGAACTAAATATTTAGCTAATATGTTAATTCCCTTGTCGAGAGGCAGTAGTGGACTATCAAAATAAAAGCTGGTCTTTCTAACCTCTATATAAACTTCTTCCCTTATTTGTGAACAAGACCCCCAGATACTTAAACTCCTCCACATGGGGAAGGACCCCATCCCCGACCTGGAGAAGGCACCCCACCCTTTTCCGGCTCATGACCATGGCCTCGGATTATGAGGTGCTGATTCTCATCCCAGGTGCTTCACACTCGGCTGCGAACCGCTCCAGCGAAAGCTGTAGATCACGAAATCCTGTCCATGAAAGTTATGAACAGGATCGGTGACAAAGGGCAACCTCGGCGGAGTCCAACTCTCACCGGAAACAAGCCCGCCTTACTGCCGGAAATGCGAACCAAACTCTGGCACCGGTCGTACAGGGACCTAACAGCCCGTATCAAGGGGCCCGGTACCCCATACTCCCAGAGCACCCCCCACAGGGCTCCCCGAGGGACACGGTCGAAGGCCTTCTCCAAGTCCACAAAACACATGTAGACCGGTTGGGCGAACTCCCACACACCCTCCAGGACCCTGCTGAGGGTGTAGAGCTGGTCCAGTGTTCCACGGCCAGGACGAAAACCGCATTGTTCCTCCTGGATCCGAGGTTAGACTATCCGTCGGACCCTCCTCTCCAGAACCCCTGAATAGACCTTACCAGGGAGGCTCAGAAGTGTGATCCCTCTGTAGTTGGAACACACTCTGTGGTCCCCCTTTTTAAACAAGGGAACCACCACCCCGATCTGCCAATCCAAGGGAACTGCCCCCGATGTCCACACAATATTGCAGAGCCGCGTTAACCAACACAGCCCCACAACATCCAGGGCCTTGAGGAACTCCGGCCGAATCTCATCCACCCCCGGAGCCTTGCCACAGAGGATCTTTTTAACGACCTCGGTGACCTCAGCACCAGAGATTGGAGAGCCCGACCCAAAGTCCCCAAACCCTGCTTCCAGATTGGAAGGCGTGCTGGTGGGATTGAGGAGGTCTTCGAAGTATTCCATCCACCGACCCAAAACGTCCCGCGTCGAGGTCAGCAGCACACCATCCCCACTGTAAACAGTGTTGGTGGCAGACCGCTTTCCCCCCCTGAGACGCCGGATGGTGGACCAGAATCACTTCTAAGCCCTACGGAAGTTGTTCTCCATGGCCTCTCCAAACTCCTCCCACGCCCAATTTTTTGCCTCCACGACCATCCGAGCCGCATCCCGCTTGGCCTGTCGGTACCTATCAGCTGCTTCAGGGGTCCAACAAGCCAAAAAGGCCCGATAGGACTCCTCCTTCAGCCTGACAGCATCCCTTACCGCTGGTGTCCACCAGCGGGTTCGGGAGTTGCCGCCGCGACAGGCACCGACCACCTTGCGGCCACAGCTCCGGTCAACCGCCTCGAGGCGCGGAACATGGCCCACTCGGACTCAATGCCGCCCGCCTCCCCCGGGACGTGTTCGAAGTTCTGCCTGAGGTGTGAGTTGAAGCTCCTTCTGACAGGAGACTCTGCCAGACGTTCCCAGCAAACCCTCACAACACGTTTGGGCCTTCTAGGTCTGTCCGGCGTCTTCCCCTACCATCGGAGTCGATTCATCACCAGGTAGTGGTCAGTGGACAGCTCAGCCCCTCTCTTCATCCGAGTGTCCAAAACATGCGGCCGATGAGACGACAACCAAGTCGATCATCGAGCTGCGGGCTAGGATGTCCTGGTGCCAAGTGCACATATGGACATCCTTATGCCTGAACATGTTGTTTGTTGTGGACAATCCATGACGAGCACAGAACTCCAATAACAAAACACCACTCGGGTTCAGATCGGGGGGCCATTCCGACCAACCACACCCCTCCTGGTCTCACCGTCATTGCCCACGTGAGCAAAAGTAAAAGCTAAAAGTATAATTCAAAGCTATTTATTTACCTAGCCAGTTTAGCTTGCTAGCTAAATATTTAGTTTGAAATTAAATATTAAGCTAGTTTGCAAACATTTATAAATGAATAAATAACATTGTTGAAAATATGACATTGAAAAAGTAACCCCCGATTTCCACTGCATGCGCTCCGCTCCGGTCCGCCACGCACTCCGCAGCCGCAATTTCCACTGCATGCACTCTAGATCCACTCCGCTCCGGTCCGCAGCCCAGAGGTGGTCAAAGAAGCATGCGCGGGAAATGCGAGATCTCACGATAAAAGCCAGTAATAGATGCGGAAGTCAGAACAAAATTCCTCATTCCGTGGAAAACGAACAGAAAAGAACAGTTATTCTCTGTTATTCTGTGTCAAGATATTTTGCACAACATATGTATAAATATATGCGGGCTTATATTAATATAGCTAAGCATACAAAAAATGTCTGGTCCGTCTTTATTGATTTATTTTGAAAAACATCCGGAAATGTGGTTGTTCTATATCCGGTTGGTGCTTAGTGATTTGTGTAGATTGAGTAACCCCCATTTTTTTTCTCTTATGACAAACTAAATAACCCAAATTATTGCTGCTAACTTTTGACTGCATAACTTTAAATGGGTCTACTTGAGATTGTTGGGTACTTTTATTTAATTAGCAAACACTCAAACCACAATATTTTCTTTATTAACTCATTTACACAGATTAGACAAGCTTTTAGCCTCTTTTAGGAGACATTCTCTTGTCCAGGTGCTGACGAGGCGTTTTAGACCTAAAACTCCACAGAAACACTCCCCATACCTGAGATCGTCCAAACGGTTGTTGTACAAAGTTGTAGAAAGGAAAACTAACCTCTTCAGTTTAAACTTCCTCTGTTTGGATAAATGATTCTCAACAAACATTCATCATGGTTGAAACTACAGAATTCGGCGGTGTTGTGTAAAAATCATTGTACGGTTAATGTAGCAGAGCTGAGAACAGTTTCTGTGGTGTTTTCACTCTGAGCGGGGGTTGCTGTTCGGTTGTGGATCCACTCCAGGTAGTTGGACACCCGGGTGTAGATGCCGTAGTTGCCTGGTCGCGCGCAGCCCTTCCCCCAACTGACGATCCCCAGCAGGAAGTGCGTCTTCTTGTATTTCGTCACCAACGGGCCGCCGCTGTCGCCTTTACACGAGTCCGTCCGACCGTCCAAGTATCCGGCACAGAACATGTTGTCAGTGAGCAGCACGCCACTTTCCTCTTTGCAGGTCTGCTTTCTTATGCGGGGCACCTTGGTACGTCTGAGGAGGACCGAGGTGGGCCCGTTCTCGTTCCGCTTCCCCCAACCGCTCACGGTGTGTAGGTCCACCGCCCAGAGTTCGCGCTCAGCCAGCGGTCGCGTTGGCAAGCAGATGGGGACCGCGTACGGCGAGTAGACGATTGGAGACGCAAGGCGTAGGAGGCCGATGTCGTTGTCAACCGTACTCGTCACGTAGTTCTCGTGCATGATGATCTCTACAACTTCGATGACCTGTTCGGTGGACTCGTTAACCATGATGTCATGTTCGCCTGAAAGACAGAGCGGGAACACAATATCTGCAAACGTTGGACACTTAAACACGTCAGCAGGAACACGAGCTCCTTCTCTAGAACAGGAGTTGAGATGACGCACGCCCTAGTTAGTGGGGGTACAGAGTTGACATTTACTACTAGTAGAAATGGCTGCTTTTCTGTAAAAAGGAGGGATTCATACCTGCGACCACTTTCATTAACTGTGGCTCAGTTTTCTCCAGGCAGTGAGATGCAGTGAGGATCCATGTTGGTTTATAAATCACTCCTCCACAGAAACCTTTGCCTTTATACGTCAGCAAAACCTTCAAACACACACCAGAACAAGAACAACACCTTTCAGTTCCATAAAACCTCTCCCACACCCCCCCATCGGACATATTGAACAGGTTTAACAGAACTCAACCAATCCAGGTTTGATTACTTTGGGTGCTCTACTCTCTCACACAACCATCCCGTCTGTTCGCTGATAATAGGTCAGAGTCGACCGCCTACATTAAATGTATGAACTCTGCCTTCATCTCCCACCTACCTGCCAGGGGCATTCACCTTTCGGACACTCGTTTCCTCCCACAATCCTCAGCAGGTGCTTGTCTTTGGTTACTTCCTGTAGGACAGGGACCGTGCCGCACGCCAGCGGCTCTGAAACAACAAAATGAAGACAAATAATTCATCGAGACCAAATGTAAAACTTTTAGGACTCTTTTAACCAAACAAGTACCCATTTTTAAAAGTGGTGTCCCACAGGGATCTATACTAAATCCTTTTGTCATTCTTTGAAAAGTCATTAAAACTTTTCAATTTATCTATTTCTATTTATGCTGGTGACACGTATGTCTTTTGTAATTTTGAAGTTAGTTTAAATAACTGTAAATCCATTTTTGTGTCTAATAATATCCCAATATTCTTAGTTAATTTGCATTTTAAACGTTTACACCAAAATATATCCATCAAACATTACACAGAAGCAAACAAAGAAATTTTTTTTTTTTACTAACAATCTAGGAATTTGTTGTTAAAATTCTGAACATGAAGGTTTATTAAGCAAAAACCAAAGATTGTAAACCGGTCAGTATTTTGGTGTCACTGACTAACGTTTACAGTTGATTTTATTCTGACCAACATTGATGTAAACATAACACTGAATATTTTCACAACCAAGATGATCTTTGTGTACAAGATTTGTTCATAAATGAAGGTTTTCTATGTGTTTTTGGTCTAAAACAAACTAAAAACCATCTAAAAGGCGAGGGAAACCTTTAGTGATGCAGCTCCGTCCATCAACGTCCAGCTTGTAACCATCAGCACAAGAACACGATAGTCTTTGTCCAAACGCGTCTTCATCACAGAAATGTTCACATCCTCCGTTCTGCAGCAGACAACTATCAGACTCCATCTGCTGCTCTGAAAACACAAACTCACTTTAAAACGGCTAATCGGGTGGACCATCTGAAGAAGACAGGCAATGATGATGTTGGTTATAAGGTTCCGTTTGTAAAGTTACACAATCAAAAATTAACAGCAATAATTTGGGTTATTTAGCCTGTCATGAAAGAAAAAATGGGGGTTAATTTTTGTGTCATATTTGCGTCCATTTTGTTTATTGATTTATAAATGTCACAGTTTCAAACTTAATAGCTGGCAAATTAAAAATGTATTTTACAAACTAAATACTTGGTTAACAACCTATTTAGTTAAAGCAAAATATTTAGCTAGCAAGCTAAACTGGGTAGCTAACTATTTAGCTTCGAATTAAACGTTTAGCTCCGAGCTAAATATTTAGCTAGTATGCAAATTTATTTGCCAATAAGTGGAAGTGGACTATCAAAATAAAAGCTGGGTCAATCAAACGTCTTTATAAACTGCTGGTGAGACTGAACGTCACATCTTTATTATTATTGTTTATTTTCGTCCCAACATTTCAGCTTCAGACGTTTACCGATGGATTTACAGCAGCAGTGATGAACCAGCAACAGGAGGTTATATAAAGGTTAGCAAGGCGCAGCTTTTATTTTGACAGTCCACTTCCACTTATCTGCAAGTGAATTTGCATATTAGCTAAACATTTAGCTCTGAGTTAAATATTTACTTAGAAGCTATAGACCGATTCGGCGAGTAATTTGTGGAGGCCGCCATCTTGCGGCGCCGCCATTGCTGCGGTGACCAGCGTCCATACTCCTTCATTGTGCTGTCATTGTAAACCGAGCCTCTACATTGACAGTAGGAGGAATACCTGGATTGATGATGTTAGACAGTGGCCCTCAGTAACTGATAAAGGTATATTAAATGAATACGGAGTTTAATTTATGAATTAATCATTTTTTGAACAATAAACCGAACGTTTAATAGGAAGATAATAGACTGTACCATTAAACACTGCGCATGTAGCATGCGTTAGGCATGCAGAAGTTAGCAAGCTAACCGTGACATTTAATCATTATGGACAGGGTATGCGAATTTAAAAAAACCACAACACAAGTTCGTGTTTTGTTTTAGATATTCAAGAGTATTTTATTGATGACCAGAGAAACGGCAACTACAGGTCAGAGGATCGAGGGTCAAAATCACCTGAACTCTGGACGGGTCGGACAAATTTTACACCGCCTTTTAGACGACCACGTTGTATTGAAGGGATCAGTGATCCATCCGCTGTCACCGAGATGTGGAAGTGACCGTGAGAAGGGATGGTGGCCAGGTTGAACGTCTCTGCTGTGATCGCACGTCAGGCGTAGCCTATGACTGCCCGGGTGGGAGGAGTCACCGCAGTAATGGTGGCGGCTCGACTTCCGGTTATTTCGCCAAATCGGTCTATATATTTAGCTAGCTAGTTTGGAGCTAAATATATAGCTTGTAAACTAAATATTTAGTTTGTCAACTAAATATTCAGTTTGAAACTGTGACATTTATAAATGGTCATCTATGGTCACGAACTCTGGGTGGTGACCGAAAGAACGAGATCACGGATACAAGCGGCTGAAATGAGTTTCCTCCGCAGAGTGTCTGGGCTCTCCCTTAGAGATAGGGTGAGAAGCTCAGTCATCCGGAGGGGGCTCAGAGTAGAGCCGCTGCTCCTCCACATCGAGAGGAGTCAGTTGAGGTGGCTCGGGCATCTGGTCAGGATGCCTCCTGGACGCCTCCCTGGTGAGGTGTTTCAGGCACGTCCCACCGGGAGGAGGCCCAGGGGAAGGCCCAGGACACGCTGGAGGGACTATGTTTCTCGGCTGGCCTGGGAGCGCCTTGGGGTTCCTCCCAAGGAGCTGGAACAAGCGGCTGGGGAGAGGGAAGTCTGGGTCTCTTTGCTTAGGCTGCTGCCCCCGCGACCCGACCCCGGATTAGCGGAAGTGGATGGATGGATGGATGGATGGATGGATGGATGGATGGATGGATGGATGGATGGATGGATGGATGGATGGATGGATGGACAAATATGATTTTGAAAAATGAACCCCCGTTTTTTTCTCTTATGAAAGGCTAAATAACCCAAACTGTTGCTATTAATTTCTGACTGTGTAACTTTACTTTCTCCTCATAGTTGTTTGTGTATTCCACAAGGAGATTTCCAAAAGCTAAAATAATATTTTATATTTAGCTCACCAAGGTCACAGTTGAATCCCCTGAACTGAGGAAGGCATAAGCAGGTGTAGGACGCTCCATCAGTGAGGCAGGTCCCTCCGTTCTGACAGGGACCAGACTTACAGCTGTCTGGGACTTGGACACAAACACACAGTTGTTATTTTACTGAAATATCCCACAACATTATTGCTGCTGCCTTATTGAGGGCCGTAATAGTTACATCTACAGTTGTTTTCCATTTTAACCCAACCTCAAGGGTACAGAAACGTTCAGCTAATTAGAAACTGTCACCAGTTGTCATACGAAGGTGAAGCCAAAATATAAAAAAACCCAGGACTGTAAATATGTACAACATAGGTAACCGCAGAGGTTAAAGAGGATGTACTTTTCTTGACCCTGACCCTTCAACCCTGAACAGAAGGTCAGAGGGGTCTTGGTTTATGATGGACGATCATTGCTCACCAGAGTAGTGCTTCCAGAACTCATTCTGAGGAGAAGACAGAAAACAAACAGGAGTTTATGGATCCGGGTTCCTGCTCTGTTGTATCAGTACGGTTCCCACAGAGTTTCTTTTCACAACGCACCGTCATCTCTGTGTGTTCGAACACCTCTCTGGCCTCCTCGAAGCTACATTGCTCCTCCAGACACTCCCTCTCCAGATCTCCCATTTTCAGCTCCTCAAACCAGCCGGAGTTGTACCGGCGAGTCCGGACCAGGACGCCGTGGGCCTCCTGTGGCTCCAGAAAGACTTGAACACAAAAGGGAGCAGAGTTTGTCAACTTACATTGTGAAAACATCCGTTTGACGTATAATTTCTATGGAGTCAAATCCAGGACCATCAATGATTTGATGTACCTAATGTCCCTGTGAGGATCTTGAGTAGTTGAACATTACACATCCAGTTTAGCTGTTTAGGTAGAGAAAAGTTAAGGTGGTTTATGGTGAGAAAGGGTCACAAATGAATCAACCATCATTCAGCTGATTAGGTGTGTGGATGAAGTTTATTTTGATTTGTGGTTTGGCACAAAGACTCTTCTTGTAGGTTCCTCGGGTTAAAGTTCAACAAGAAGACCCTAATGGATTTTAGTTATCTGCAGTTGTTTGCAGGTGGTACACATTCCTGATTGGCTGTACCCATGGTCCGTCCTTCTCTCACCTTCATGCACATCACCTTCAGGTAGTTCCTGCTTTGGTCCAAGCTTTATGAAGATCATCCTAAAGCAAATACTTTCATGCATGTTGCTTACAATTCTAAAGGACCTCCTTTGATACCTGCATTGCATTAAGGACTTTGACTAGTCCATGTTTGCCCATTTGTAGACCAAGGTGACAACCAAACACTATCTACCAGTAGCTAGCAGAGTTCCTTAGGCATCTTCAGTATGCTCTCTTCCTTCCTTCTGCTTGAACTACAAGAAAGTCTTTCAAATTCCAAGTGGCCCTTTGTTTGACATGCGGTTCCCTGAGGTTGATTACAGGAAAGAATCTCATGTCGGTTGTTAAGGACCCAGTAAACTGCAGGAGATCCCAGCCTCCACCACAGGTGGTCTTCCTTTCAGAAGGTGAAGCTTGTCTAATTGTCAGGTGTTGTGTAACTTAACTGAAGTAGCACTTTTGAACATGTCAGCGGACTGTTTATATTCATCTTTCCAGAAACAAGAGTAAAGGTGGAAGATTTACTCAATGCCATGGAAAGAATCATTGACCCAGTGGTGCCTTGGTAGCTTGTTGTGCTGTTGCTACAAGTCCCAGAAGGTCTCGTTGATTTACTAAACTGAAATCTTTCAGGGTGTTAGTGAGGCACAAAGTGACAGTAAAATATCTCCTTCATTTTATCTGGATCTCACGATGAAGTACCAGGACTCTGGAAGCTGGATGTTAGCATTGCAGCCAGCTAGCTTGTTGTACACTCAACACAATCTACTGAACATCTACCTCAGCGTCAGCACCATCATTCATTTACAGGTGAAATCTGGACCATCCTCACCTGAAGCCGGCAGGGAGCCCTGGAGAGTGAAGACGAAGATGACGAAGACCCTCAGCAACATGGTTGATTTCATCAGAAAGCTACTATCGCTCTTCATTGTGAGGACATAAAGGTACAAAGTCTTCAACACCCCCCCCCCTAACACTCTGCACCACTATCCTCTAGCTCGTCACATGGAGATACCCCGGGTGATGAAACACTACCTGATCAATGACCTCAGGTTCAGGAACTGAAAGTCCTGTTTTTTACAATTCTGTTCACCAAATTCAGAAAATACTTTCGTTTCAAGCCTCATCAGGTCCTGATATAGATATCAAACAATCATTTAACAAGATAAAGTTAGCTTAGAGTGAGATGTGATTCACGTCTTTCCAGACAATTTCATGGATCTAACCTACTGGCAGAAGGTGCCACAAAAACTGAATGAAGAAGGGAGAGAAAATGCATGAATGCCATAAAAACACTGTAAATTCATCTGCAGGGCGGCAAAACTATAAGTTACTCTTCACTTCCCTCCAACAAACATGTATGCAATAGTTTACCTTTGGTTCAGTTAGATCTCTGGTTCTAGAACAGTAGTACTGGGGCTCCCTCTAGTGGTGCTCAGAATATAGTCTGGTTTTTAACCAATGCTAGTGAAGCAGAGACCCTTTTCTTTGTTGTTGCAAAAATGATGAGTTGTAAAAAGATAAAATAATATGATTAAACAACATTTTAGTATTTATTTTAGAAACCAAAATATCAGGTAGTTTCTCTGATTTAATCTAACAGAATAAATGAAATACTGTGTAATACAAAGGTTTAATATGATGAAACTTTTGTTAGAACAATTGGTCTTCCTGATTCATAAAAATACAAATAAACATAAATTGATGCCCTATGGTTAAATTATATGGTCCAAAATGGTTTGTTTGCAGGTTGGAAAACAAAGTAGGAAGGGACCGTCTGCTAATGTTCTGCTATAAATTGGGGTATTGAAACAGTAGATTAGTCAAAGTCTATCACATTCTCCAATGTAAATATTTTTTCTAAAGTCGTGCTCTGTTTAGACATTTGAGAACTTTGAGTTGAGACAAAACTAACCAGCAAGAAAACCGTTAGCTTGAAGCTAACCTCAATTTTTTAACTTTACCAAAGAGAACAGAACCAATCATGGAATATTTGTTTTATTTCAACCGAAACCTGCTCACCAAACAGATACTCATAGGGCCCTAATGGGTAGGACAAGGACAGAGAATGGGCCCCAGGTGGTTGGAGAAGCAATTCATGCTAACTTGCCTATATGCAGTAGGTTAGGATGATTTTGGGAGAAGTTTGGGAACCATATAGAGCCTAGAAGTGTCCCAGATCTTGTGCCGAGTTTTTTCTTACTGACTTGAGACCAAATCAAGACCTACATAGAGATTATGATTGGTTGGGGTATTATTTATTTAGCACAGTCCCTTTGGGGCCAATGTGGCTCCAGAGCCAGCGGTGTCTGGACAAGCTAACGGTTCTAACAGGCTAACTTCCATCGGTTATAAGCTACGTTTTCTGGATCTGTGATAAACATCTTCACCCAACGGTGAGAAGGGATGTAATAAATGTCTGACACTCAGTTCTGTTACCCCCCTGTCCCACCTGGAGCACCACGCCCTCTGACCTATTGGTACAACAGACCCTGGATGAAGGCTGTAGGACATTATGACCGAAGAACCACATAGGTTAAGTGCTTCATGAAATCATCTAGAAAGGAAAACACAGTTTTGTCCTGGTTATATATATTTATTAGATATAAAATGACAGAATTATGATTCTTTGTAGTTTTACTCGTCTTGTCTAAGCTGCTGTTTATCTAACAGACCAGTAAACTCACATCTCTGGAACATTACTTGGTACAGACAGACATTAGTACATATTTCCTTACAGTTCTGCTACCTGTTTGACCAGAATTGAAGTATTTCAGACTGTGTGAACCAGTTATCCTTTCTTCATCCTCCTTTCTGTCCAGATGTTAACCACAAAACACAGCTAAAGTAATTTCAGATATTCAAGCTAACATTTGAGCTTGTCGTAGGGTTAATGTAACTACCTTCCTACTAAGATTTCTCCATTTCTAAAACGGTGTTGTACTTAACACTGCATTGACCTGAACCACTTCAGCCTGTAGCCATTACAGTCTCGATCCAGTCCAGGAAGTTGCTGACTTTGGCGTAGACGCCGTACATGTTTTCCTTGGCGCAGCCCTTCCCCCAACTCACCACCCCGGTCAGGAACCAGGTTTTCCTGTAGCGCACCACCAGTGGGCCGCCGCTGTCGCCCTCACAGGCGTCCTGACCGCCTTTCCTGTGCCCTGCACAAAACATGTTTTTGGTGATGTTCAGCTGGGTGTGGAGGCGGCATTCCTGCAACGGGACCCTTGGCAGCACCAGCCGCTGCAGGAATCGAGCGGTGGGACCAGACTCCACCAGGCGACCCCATCCAGACACGGTGGCGTGGCGGACGGTAGATAGCGTCCAAGGGAAGGTGCTGTTCCGAGCTGGCAGGCAGATGGGCACCACATAGCGGCCCAGTTTCACCTCCCTGTGCAGCTTCAACAGGGCCAGGTCGCTGTCGGTGGTCAAGGGGTTATAGTCGGGGTGGATTGTGATATTGAGCACACGCCGGCGCTGTTCTGTTTTCTCGGTGCTCTTTAGGTCATGTTTGCCTAAGAGTGGCCGCACATTTAGGTTAAATATCATCACAAAGACCCACACTGTGAGTTTGACTTAAAAGACTCAGATTCACCATACCTACGTCGATGTGGAAGATGGCAGAAGGTTTGCGCCAGACGCAGTGAGCTGCGGTTAGAATCCAAACATCTGACAGGATGATGGCTCCACAGGTGAACCGGCTATGTTCATACAACACCGCCTATAAAAACATTTATCATAATCAGGCATTTGACACATTAATCCTGTAATCACTGTAGAGTTAAATGCCTGCAGCTGAATCTCACCTAAAGGCTTTTACCAACAGAACACACACACAGTCCACATTTACCCCAAGCTTTGAAGCATTCGGGTTGAACATCTCTTTCAGCTCATTGAACCTTGGCGTAGGACTTACCTGCCATGGACAGTGTCCTTTGGGGCAGATCTGTCCGTTAACAACCCTTGGGGCAAAGTTGACTAAAGGTCTTCCACAGGCGACTGGATCTGCACCAAACAGTCAACACACAGAAAGATTGAGATGTTTCAACGTGTCCAGAGACCAGTCTTACTTCAGCAGTCATGAGACCCGAGTCCAAGGAATCATAGGAATGAGAGTTTGAGTTTAGTTTACATTTGGAGACCAATCACATCCACAACAAAAGACAAATAATTCTGCTGTTGGAGAACCAGGAAAGAACAAACAAGGAAACATCAAAATCAAAAATGTCTAGAGCACAAGGAGTCCAATAAATGTCCCTGAAACAAAGAATCAAAAATGTCCTAAAGGAAATAATACTGTCTAAACATAAATTAACCATGGGGCCGGAGGAACCCACAAAGGCAAAGCACACCTAGAGGCCAGCAGCGAAGAGGCTTGGAGGCAGCAGGCTGGCGGCGGGGAAACCCACAAAGAAGCGCTGGGGGATCATTGTAGAGTGCTGAAGTCTGGAGCCAGGGCGAATCGACCTCAATCCCCTCAGGGGGTGCTGGAGTCTCCTGATTAAGATCTGGGGGCTCACAAAGAAGTTTTGGAGGCTCACAAGGAGACGCTGGAGACTTGAGAACTGCCACAGCGGCGACCTGGAAGAGTGCATTCAACGCTGTTATTTGGAGCCAAATCCGCTCGATAGTGATCTCCTCAGGAGAAGCTGGAACTCTTTACTGAGGCGTCAGATCAGGAAAATGGAGGCAACAGGGCTCTGCAACCGGTGCTAGGGAACGACGGGGCGCTGGTACCGTGACAACACTCCAGTCGAGCAGGCGAGGAGCCGGGACAGGATTCTGGATAAACCGGTGATGGCGGGCGGGCTCTGCATCCCGGAGGCCATGACAATGAGCAGGCCCAGCGGCCTGAAGGAAGTGGTGAGGAGCTTGACCTGTGGCCTGGAAGCCACGGCGAGGACCCGATTCAGAGGCCTCAGAGGAGAAGACGGTGGCGGCGTCCTGGCACCCCTGGAGAAGGTTAGGAGCAGACTGATGGCAACCAGGTCTTCGGCGGAGAGAAAATCTTGGGTCGCAGAGAAGGAAGGCCTCGAGCTTCCTTGGACCAACTCCAGCAGGACACATCACCTATCTGGAGCTTGTAAATGGTGAGTCTCTATCCTTTGGGGCTTGTTCGTACTGTCATGTTTTGCGATGCGGACTCAGATGCAGGAAGGGGTAGATGGTGTATTAGAGACTCTTTAATGATTATCTTGGTCACGGTTCACAATTCAGGAATACAGGAACACAGGACAGACTATGACATACGACATTGAACGACAAATAACGACGTCAAACCAGCAAAGGCATGAGAACACAGAGGGGTATAAATACACAGGGAAGGTAATCAGGGAGACAATCAGGGAAACTCAGGGCAGCTGGGAACAATCAAGGACGCAAAGACAGGGAACGACGCCACACTATGACAGGCAGATAATCTTCTGGGATTTTCCAGTCATTACTAATATTAGGCTGAATAAATTTAGTTTCCGCCTGATGGAGACATTGTAACTGATGATGTGTCCAAAGTGAGAGTGAGAGTGAAGAGTGAATTTGACAAAAATTATTGTAATGTTTCTTTAAAGCTAGAGCAATAAAACCGTTGACGTTCTCTCAGTGGGATGTTCTGCTGGGAAACTTTGGTTCCTGGCATAAGCAAAAACATCCCTACTGATGGCAAGACTGACTGTAAATACCAGGTATTTCAATTCTTAAATACAGGAAAGAAAACCCAGAGATCAGATGCTGTTTGAGAGCTCAGACCTTGAGGCAGACAGGTGCTGTTGTCCTGATCCAGACCGTATCCTGGAGCACAGAAACAGACCCGAGAACGATCCGGATTCTCTCTGCAGAAATGCTCACATCCTCCGTTTCTGTGGCGACATCTGGTTAAGGTTGAACGTACTGCGAATGGACGGAAACAGAACATCTTCCACATCAACAGGGACCAACAGGAGTGTTCTCGGCTCCTGGTGTTCCTACCTTTGTCACATTTGGATCCATGGAAACCTGCAGCACATTTGCAAGTGTAGGTCTCAAAGTGACGGGTGCAGGTTGCTCCATTCTTACAGGGAGATGATAAGCAGAGGTCTACAGCTGGACACCAAAGGGAAAAAGATTGTTAAGGATGGGTTCTCACAGGAGAAACTGGAAATGCTCCATTCATCAGTACCTGTGTATGTCCGCCAGAAGTTTTCCTGAACACAGAGGATACACAGGGCAATGAAAAGGTATTAGAGTCTAACTATAAGGCTGATGAAGATCATTAGTCCAAGTCCTGACTCACCAGCTGTTGGGATTGGGGAATTATCTCCCTGGCCTCTTCGTAGGAACATTTCTCCTCATGACATTCCCGCTCCAGGTTGCCTTGCCTCAGCTCCTCCAGGAAAGAGTTTGCCCGGCGAGCTCGATGCAGGAACCCACTGGCTTCATGTCTGAGCATAAACATTCCACCTGGATAGAAATATGCAAACGGCTCTTGATCAGCGGAGGGTCATCTTCAGCTAGTAGCTGTTGGCACTGAAAGCTTCTGCAGCTAGCTAAAATTAAATCTGTAACTGGAAGGGTGTGGTCCTTTGCTCGTCCAGAAGGAGAAGCTCCTATTGTCAGTAATACAGTAAAAGCATTAGCTACTACAGACTGAACGTTGGTATTTCACAGAATAAAATGATATTCTTGGATACTTTCTTTTGTCTTTTTGTAGCTAAGCTAGCATTAATGCTAATGCACCATTCTGTTAAAAACTCAGCCTAGTGTGCTAAGTTAAAGCTAATTACACAAGGGTGTTTTTAATTCCCCTTTAGAAAAAAAACATGATTTGAATAAAAATGAAATGTTTGTAGTTTTGTACCAGTGATGTTCCTAATAGCAAACCTGAGCTACAACACACCAGATCAAGACATACAGTAGGTTGTTTCAGTGCTAACATAGTTGAACAACTCCGCAGTCCAGAGGAAAACATTAGAATAGTTTTTAAAAGTTAATCAAAGTGTTTCTGTGTGGACCAATATTGGGCTGAGTTAATTTAAGACACACGTTGGACTGAATGTTGTTTTGTAGATAAGCTAGCATCGTTGCTGACAGCACAACATAAGGCTAGCATGCTAAGGTAGCTTTCTTGATTGAACGATGTTCCAGTTGTGTTCAGAAGTCACATTTTAGACTTTAAAAGACGCAGATTCATCTGGAAAGCCCCTGAAATCAAATGTCATAACTTTTAAATCCAATATGGCTGCCAAAGATTTAAAATGTTACGCTAAGCAGTTTATTTGCAGTTTCTCATGCGCGACATAGTTCAGTCCAGCCTCTGTATAATATCACCGTTCCTTTATGTTTAAACACAAAACCTCAGATGTAAATATGCATTATTAGCTTCTATTGCTAATAACAATTAGCCTGGCCACTGAACACAATGAGCTAATCCTCAAACTTGTTAAAATTGAGAAATTGTTTCATTTCAAGGTACAGTAAAAAGTGTCATCCATCAGGTGTTAATTTGGATCAAAATATAAGAAGAAGAAAATGATTTAAACTAAAAATTTAACTAAAAAACAAAATTAAAAGCAGCAGAAGCAGCTTTGTTTTATCATACGCTGGGGTTTACTTACTAGAATTATTTAGTTACATTATAAGGATGGCTCTTTTAGCCAAGCTATGATAAGAAAAAGTAGTGAAATGTTTTTTGTTTTTTTTTTAACAGAAAAGGTGAAACTGGGATCAGCCCAGAACCCAAAACTCTGGTCCAGCCCGTCAGAAACAAGCTGAGGATTCCTGATGGGTGAGAACAGAAACAAGATGAAGACGAGCAGAAGGAGGAAGAAGGAACAGGACTGACCTCCTGGGGTCCCGGTGCATGCTGGGAGGACTGCGGTCAGGAGGAGGAAGAAGAAGAAGACGACGCTCTTCGTTTCTCTGCTTTTGGACGCCATGCTTGTTTTAAACTGATCAAAGTTCACAGAGAAACAAACAGAAAAATCCCCCCCAACAGAAAAACACATGTCAGATAAAAGCTCAACCCAGTTTTTTCTTCTGGTTTCAGGTTAAAACGGCTCCAGTTTAGTTCACAGCTGAATTAGGATAATTAACCTCAGAGAAGGACCTTTATTCTGATTGATCAGATCCTTGATAAGATTTCATCCTGTTTTCTTGGCACTAAACTCTAAATATAAGTAAAAAAGATTATTTAAATTCGAGACTGGGACCTAATTTATCTATTTATTGAATAAATCCATGAGTAATAGATCTGAGATGTGAAATAATGACACACGGACTCTCCACCATTTTATTCTTTATTGTTTTGAGTTCAGTTTGGATTTAAAGGCTTCAAACAGCATACTAAGGGAAAAATAATAAATATAATTATTTAATGACGCTCCCTTTTAAAAGAAATGTTAACATTATGTTCGCTTACATCTGCATTCAGATTATTAATTAGAAAAGTATAGTTAAAAATAAATGACTGTAAACAAAAAGTGCTTGAATCATAAAACTGCAGCGTTTCTCTCTTCCTAACAGTTCTCCTCCTGTCCTCCAGGGGGAGCCACTGCTCTTACAGCATCTCCTTCAGGATGTCGGGGAGGAACTCCTGTGCATCTCTCAGTTCATCCTTCCACTCCTGGGGGACGCCCCCTCCGCTGTAGGCGGCCCCGGCCCCCAGCAGGGCCCCCAGCGCCGAACCCCGGTTACAGTTTTCACCTGGAGACCAAAACGAGACATTTAGCCGGAGGCAATCCAGAAATCCCTCACCCAGTTATCAGGATTACTTAAAGAAAAATCTGATCTGCTCTGATTGGTCAGTGTCAATGGCCTGATTTAGCTCCGCCCAATTAGTAAGAGAGGAGATCCCCAAGGCTGTGTTCCTGGGACTCTTTAGGTTGACATCAAAACTTCGTTATTAGGGTGTTTAAGATGTTGAGGTCTTACCTCCACAGTTGGTGTTGGCCAGGATTCCTCCTTGGGGGTCATCGTGGAACTCGTAGGCCAGGTAGAACAAGCTGGACAAAGCCCCTGTGGGTTCAAAGGTCATGGTGAGCGCTGTTCATATAAAGTCAGCCCATTAAGCTAAAGCAGGTTCTGACCTCTGTTGTAGCAGGCCAGACCCAGGTAGTTCACAGCGCTCTGATGGACTTTCAGCCTCTCCTCAGAAGATGCTGGAAACCTGAAACATTCAGAGTGGACATCATCGGTCATGAAACCCTCGACTGTTGCTGAGTTTTACCGACGACAGCCTCAGAAAGCCCAGAGCCGGTTTCCCCGGTTCAGACGGACCTGGCGGCCTTACGGCTGTAGCTCTGGCAGGCGTCCCAGGCCTCCAGTCTCCTCAGAGCGTACTCGGCTTGCTGGCGGATGCTGGCCCCGCCCAGCACGGCGTGCAGCGCCCGGCTGTAGATCGTCACAGACTCAGGCACTTTCGGGTGAGGATGGGTGAGCTTCACGAACTCCACAGCTGCTGAAACCTGAGGAGAGACAAAGGTAAGGCTGAGAACGGATCCTCAGGGACGCCTAAAGAGGGAAATGGTTCGGGTTTCCTCACAGCTTGATCTTCATTGGCCGAGGCAGACAACAGTACAAAGGGGAGGATCATGGGAAGGCAACCAATGGCGTCCAGCTGGCCATCAGGAAATCGGGAGCTCAGCATCTCTTTGGATCGTTTCTCTGCAAACTTTAAAACCTGAGGAGCACAGAGAACTGAGTCAGAACCGAGTCAGAACTGTGATGATCACCAGAAGCTCCTGGTTTACCTCGCTGGGAGAGGTCGGTCTGCTGTCCTGCCAGTCGGCGAAGAAAGAGCGGTGGAAGGACTCGGCGTAGGTGTCGGCGTGTGAGCCGGGCGTAGTCAGGAATCGGACGTAGTCGGACAAAACGGCGGCACGAACCTCCGGCTGGGAGACGTCAGGGAAGCACTTGGAGACGATGGTCTGAGCTACTCGGAGGGAGCAGAGGATGTTCAGGGTGTTGTCTCCAGCCTGAAGACCTGGAGGACCAGAGAGGCGATGAAGAACCCGCTGCTCCAAAGAGAGCCGCAAACAACTGCTGGTTTCAGAACCGGTACCTTGGTGGTAGTGGACCGAGCCATTGGAGGCCCTCCACAGGTCCAGCTTGGCATGGAGGATAACGTTCCCAACAACGTCAGGTCGTCTGGCTCCGGTGGACCAGGCAGTCCGACCGCTGCCGGCTGCAACCAGACAACAAGCAGATGGAAACATGTCAGGATCCAGTCATTACTGAGGGAGGAGTTCCTCAGGGCTGTGTTCTCAGGACTCTTCTGTTCTACATGTATAACATTATTATTTTAAATCCTCATCATCAGGATCCAGTCATTACTGAGGGAGGAGTTCCTCAGGGCTGTGTTCTCAGGACTCTTCAGTTCTACATGTATAACATTATTATTTTAAATCATCATCAGGATCCAGTCATTACTGAGGGAGGAGTTCCTCAGGGCTGTGTTTTCAGGACTCTTCAGTTCTACATGTATAACATTATTATTATAAATCCTCATTATTAGGATCCAGTCATTACTGAGGGAGGAGTTAATCGCTAATCATAACTTAGACAATTGATATATACAGCACTAATGACTCAGAGGTTTTCATGTGAGCTGGAATGAAAATTAGGCATAAAACATTCAGCAAAAAATAAAATATTTTTTTTTGAAAGATTAGAAAAATAAAATAGAAAAGTTAATTAAAGTTTAGAAAACATTAATGAGTAAATAAATATAAAATATGAAAAAAGTAACAAATAATAATAATAATAAAGATAAAGCAGTCAGTTCTAGCTGCATCAGATCCTCGGTCCTTCGCCCCGGAGGCTTAGCTCTAAGTGTAGCTCAGCTAACCCTGACCAGGAGAAATCTGCTTTCTGTTTGTGTTTTATTCTAAGGTCTGCAGTATATCTACATCTACAGCTTCCACCAACAGCATCACCGTGCATGTTTAAGAGTTATTTTAAATGTTTCTTTTTCAGACAACTACTTTTATTATGGGTTTTGTCAGTCTAAATATGATCAAAATGATGTATTTAGTGGAAACACACCAGACATTACCGATGAGTTTAAATGTTGTCTAAAATAATATAAATAACATGGTGGATTCTGCCTTAAAGCTGAGTGTTTTTCTAGGAAAGCGAGCGGAACCAGAAGCTGGATGTGGCTGGAGGTTGTCTCCAGGTGAAGACGGGTCCGGTTCTGGTACCTGGGTTGGACAGGCTCAGGATGCTGGACGGGTGTCTGTCTGCAGGCGTGTTGAACCCTGATATCCAGCCTCCAAAGTCCCTCCTGATGTCCTGGATGTTGTAGTACCAGTGGACCGGCATGGACATGGAGTCTCCAGCACACATGGCCCAGAAGGCCTCGCTCACTGACCGCCTCACTGCAGACATCTCAACCTTCACCTTTGACCTTTAACCTGCAGCACAAACACATTAGTATTAGGGACAGACTTAAACCTGAGCTGGGACAAGAGACACATCTCCTCCACCACCTGGGGACACGATGTTAGACTGGTAACAACCCAGAACCAGTACCAGAACCAGACCCCCCTCCATCAAAGCTTGATAATAACAATAATCCTACCTGTCTGGTGGCGCTGCCGGGCTCAGGTTAACCCGCTCTCCTCATCTGAATTTATATAAGCGCTTATCCAACTGTTACAAAACTCACCAGGCAGGACGTAAACATCAGCTCCTCCCAGTATAACCAGTAACACTCCCCCTGAGCCTCCGGTTACATACTGGTTTATTTATCACATATAACTGCATTATGAAAGCGATGACACACACGTTTTAAATTATTCTAATTTCCTAAAACTAATCAACAGTACGGGGTTCCGTGAGGGTCATTCCTTGAATGCCGCCCTGAGTTTTGACTTGCAGGAAGAAAACGAATGTATTTGTACTTTTATTTTGAAATTAATGAACGAAAAACCTTTACAGATGCGAATCAGTCACATGTTTTTAGGTCATTAAGATTTGGCTGTTATTGTCTTTACATCTTAGTGTGATTGATGTGTAATTTTACCTGTCAGACATTAATCAGGGATTAAAACCATCTCACCCCGTTCTACGGCGGCCCGCTTGAACCAAGAAGGCTCCAGGCATGAAAGCAGTCCGGATCTCGTTACTCTGCAGATAAAGTTAACCCAGTCTAAACTTTCTGGTGTTTGATGTTGATTTTCGGTGACTGTGGATCTTATTTCAGTCTAATAATCTGTTATAGTTTACTCTTTAAGATAGCAGCTAGCGCTCTAGTTAAAGTCCCGCTCTGCTCTTTGTGTTGTCAGGAACTAGCCGGAGCTAGCTAAGCACCGCTAGCTGTCCGTGGACATGGGCGACGTGTTGGATCCACGGGACGTGGGTAAGTTGTGGAGCCCACACCCACTCAGACCGGGGGATAACCGCTCTCACCGGGGCTCCAGATGCGTTAAAACCCGAACCGTTTTCTCTGACAGAGCTGTGATTTGTAGCTGTAGTGATGCTAGTGGCCGCCATGTTGGTCAGGGCAACCTCCTTGTTTATGAAGGCATTATTTCATGAATTACAGGCCTTATAAACCACAGCTGCCCCGGACATGTTGTCTCTCTACATCCACACTTTCATGGGTTTTATTGGGATGTTTCAACTTGACCAAGTCTCAGGTCATCAGTGGGATTTAGGTCGGGCTTTGACTAGGCCATGTATGCTTAGATCACTCAGATCACTGCTTTTAGTTGTAGTGTTCCTGGATGTTCTAAAGGAGGTTCTGCTGCAGAACCACTCCACCGGTCCCAGTGTTCTGTGGTTCTGTTATCAGCTGACTTATCTGAAGTTCTGGTCCTTGTCCTGCAGAGAGGGCTAAGAGCTTCTGGGCGGAGAAGGACGTGGAGCAGGTGTTCAGCGGGGTTCTCCAGTACCTGGGCCACCTGAAGCAGGTCCTGCAGAGGAGAACCGCTACAGATAAAGGTACCGATCGGTCCGGACCGCGGCCTAAAGCGCCCCGGGGTGTTCTGGTGTCATGGTGGTTCTGTCTCTGCCAGAGTACGTCCAGGCTCTCAGGCTGCTGGAGTGTGTGGACTGCGACCCGTCCGGGTCTCCCCAGGACCAGGACTCCTCCGTGGTCCAGGTGGTCATCGGCTCAGGTAGGCTCCGCCCCAGGTGTGTCCCGGTGCTGCCGGGGGGGTTCTGGCTGACCCGTTTGGTTTGTGTGTGTAGGAGGGCTGCTGCCGGCCCACTGCCCCGCCCCATCCGCCGCGCCCGTCCGCCTCTTTAACGGCCTGTCGCCCCCTGCTGGCAGAGAGGAGCTGCTGCCTCCTCTGGCTCCGGTCCAGCTGCACTACCACCCTCACCCCTGCTGCAAGGTAAACGCCTCCGTGCCATCGGAACCAGGACCCGGGTCGGACTGGCCCTGACCTGTCTCTGTCTGTTCCCAGTCCTGCCTGCCCGGTTTACCAAGAACCCCTCAGTCCAGCTCCCTGCTATACGGCCAGAACCCGCTGAAGGTGCCGCTGCTCTGCGGCTTCAAGCGTCTGAGCGCCATGCCGCTGATGTCCCCGATCAGAACCGGCGAGGACGACTGGGACGTCATCTACAAGGCTCCCTGCGGGCAAAGCCTGCGCAACTTCGAGGACGTGATGTGCTTCCTGTCGGCCACCGACAGCTACGACATCCTGCAGGTGGGTCCAGAACCAGAACCGGACCCTGCTCTCCGGGGCCTGGCTCTGACCCGCTCCGCTTCCCGCTGCAGGTGGACTTCTTCACCTTCAACCACCTGGTCCAGCTGGACCCGTCGCCTCTGCCGGTCCGAACGCGGCAGGACCTGAGCCGGGGGGCGGAGCCTACGCCCGTGGAGCTGTGCGTGGGGGAGGGGAAGGTCCGGCCCGCCAACTTCCGGTACCGGAAGGACCGCTGGCCGCACGGCTGCTTCCTGAGCCGCGACCCCGCCCTCTTCCGCGCCTGCTGCGACTGCGGCGACGGCTGCGGCGACGCCCGGCGCTGCGCCTGCGTCGCCATGACGGCCGGGGGGCGGGGCTACAGCCACCAGCGGCTGCCGGAGCCGATCCGGTCCGGGCTGTACGAATGCGGGCCGTGGTGCGGCTGCGACCGGTCCCGCTGCCAGAACCGGCTGGTCCAGAGAGGCCTCAGGGTCCGCCTCCAGGTCTTCCAGACCGAGGACCGAGGCTGGGGGGTTCGCTGCCGTGACGACCTGGACCGAGGCACGTTCGTCTGCATCTACGCAGGTGGGTGTCACCGTCTGGGTCCCGACCCGCAGCACCACTCCTCCTCCTCTTCATTAAGGTTTACCAGCTTTATTACAGCTTCACCAGACACAATAAAGGCTGTTTACTGACCTGGTGAACGTTTTAATAATATTTTAATATGAATAATTTTATGACATATACTGATCTCCTGTGATTTGAATCTGGGCATTTTTAGATTGTTTTTTAATATTATTGGTTCAAACTTATTGGTTTTTCAAATAAATTTTGTATGGTTTTTTTAAAAACTTGTTTAAAATACTTTTAGTCAACATTTTGCTGTTTTTGTTGTCTTATTTTTACCTTATGGATGTGGTGGTGATTTTTTTTTTTTAGATCTACATAATTTTTTTAAATAGTTTATTTTAAGTATATTTTTACTAGTTTAATGGTATTTTAATTCAAGTAAATTATTTTTTCCCATTTCTTTGTGATTTGTTTAATGTTCTTTTAAATATTATTTTAAATATTTTAGTCAACTTTTTCCTGCGTTGATCATTTTTTTATGTACATAATTCTTTGGTAATTGTTTATTTTGAGTATTTTCTTTGCTAATTTCATTTTAAATATTTTGCTAATTGAAGAAAATATTTTGCAATTTTTTATCTGTTTTTTATATCCTATTTTGAATATATAGTCAAAATGTTTCCGTCATGATTGTTTTTTTTACATAGTTCTACAAATGTTTTTCATAATTGTTAATTATTTTGAGCATATTTTAACTCATTACATTTTAAATGTTTTTTCAATTGAAGTAAATTCTTTTTTCCCATTCTTTTTGTTGTTGTTTTTTTAATCTTTTAAATAATTTGTCAACTTTTTGCTGTTATGTTTTTACGTAGTTCTACATCATTTTTTTTTTGATTGTCAATTTTGAGCATATTTTAATTCATTTAATTTTAAATATATTAAATTAAGTAAATTATTTTTGCCCATTTCTTAGACTCAAAATTTTTTTTTTTTTAAATCTTATTTTAAATATTTTTTCAGTCAACCTTTTGCTGCGATTATTTTTTTTACATACTTCTACACATTCTTAATCATTTTGAGCATATTTTAACTAATGTCTGATTTAATTTAGGTAATTTATATTTTCCCACTTTTTGGTGATATTCTTTTGCACCTAATATTAAATATTTGTAGTTAACTTTTTTTTTTGTCTCTTTAATCTGGTCATTCTGTGAAATTTTTCAAATTTGTGAAATAATTGTTAGAATATTTTAACTAATTTAATTTGAAAAAAAATATAAAAGTAAATATGTTTTAAATTTTTTGACCCAATGAAAGCTAATGTTTTAGTAAATTTTTGCGTGTGCTTTATAAAAACATAATTTCATTGGTCGGTTGATGACATCACGGAGGGTAAACCCATGTCTCCTGAACAGGCGTGGTCCTGGAGCGGGCCCAGAGTCCCATGGAGCCGTCGCCCCCAAAGCTGACCCGGGTCGAGTTCCCGTCCGACGACGAGGTGGAGGTGGTCACCGAGTGGCTGGCTCCACCCGTCCTGGAGGCACGCAGCGACCTGGTGGAGCCACCGGCGCCCGGTTCCTCTCCGACCTCGGCCACGCAGCACGTGCCGGTGATCCAGAGGCCCAGCGAGTCCGGCAGCGCCCCTCAGAACCAGGACAAGGTTCGTCCATCACAGCAACGTTTCTCCTCAGGTTTTAGAGCTGCTGAATGAACTCTGATGTTTCTGGATCAGGTGAAGAAGGTTGGAGGACCTGAAGCCGCAGCGCCACCAGCAGGTCAGCAGGGGAACACAATGACATAACCGACTGGAGCCTCCTACCACTAATGGTTCCTATTGGTTTTAATCAGGGGGCCTGTCTGACGTGAGGGTTACCGTGGCGATGGACAGACAGGAGGACAGCAGTCCCAGGAGCTCAAAGCGAGCAGCAGACATGGAGGTCTGCTTCATCGACGCCTCCAAGGAAGGAAACGTCAGCCGCTTCATCAACGTGAGTCCATCTTAGACGCTGTCGTCCACCAGGGGGCAGACGTGAGTCCGTAACGCCGCAGCTTAGACGCTGTCGTCCACCAGGGGGCAGACGTGAGTCCGTAACGCCGCAGCTTAGACGCTGTCGTCCACCAGGGGGCAGACGTGAGTCCTTAGACGGTGTCGTCCACCAGGGGGCAGACGTGAGTCCGTAACGCCCCAGCTTAGACGCTGTCGTACACCAGGGGGCAGACGTGAGTCCGTACCGCCGCAGCTTAGACGGTGTCGTCCACCAGGGGGCAGACGTGAGTCCTTAGACGGTGTCGTCCACCAGGGGGCAGACGTGAGTCCGTAACGCCGCAGCTTAGACGCTGTCGTACACCAGGGGGCAGACGTGAGTCCGTACCGCCGCAGCTTAGACGGTGTCGTCCACCAGGGGGCAGACGTGAGTCCGTAACGCCGCAGCTTAGACGCTGTCGTCCACCAGGGGGCAGACGTGAGTCCGTAACGCCGCAGCTTAGACGCTGTCGTCCACCAGGGGGCAGACGTGAGTCCGTAACGCCGCAGCTTAGACGCTGTCGTCCACCAGGGGGCAGACGTGAGACTGTAACGCTGCAGCTTAGACGCTGTCGTCCACCAGGGGGCAGACGTGAGTCCGTAACGCCGCAGCTTAGACGCTGTCGCCCACCAGGGGGCAGACGTGAGTCCGTAACGTCGCAGCTTAGACGCTGTCGTCCACCAGGGGGCAGATGTGAGTCCGTAACGCCGTAGCTTAGACGCTGTCGTCCACCAGGGGGCAGATGTGAGTCCGTAACGCCGCAGCTTAGACGCTGTCGTACACCAGGGGGCAGACGTGAGACCGTAACGCCGCAGCTTAGACGCTGTTGTACACCAGGGGGCAGACGTGAGTCCGTAACGCCGTAGCTTAGACGCTGTCGTACACCAGGGGGCAGACGTGAGACCGTAACGCCGCAGCTTAGACGCTGTCGTACACCAGGGGGCAGACGTGAGACCGTAACGCCGCAGCTTAGACGCTGTCGTCCACCAGGGGGCAGATGTGAGTCCGTAACGCCGTAGCTTAGACGCTGTCGCCCACCAGGGGGCAGACGTGAGACCGTAACGCCGCAGCTTAGACGCTGTCGTACACCAGGGGGCAGACGTGAGACCGTAACGCCGCAGCTTAGACGCTGTCGTACACCAGGGGGCAGACGTGAGTCCGTAACGCCGTAGCTTAGACGCTGTCGTACACCAGGGGGCAGACGTGAGACCGTAACGCCGCAGCTTAGACGCTGTCGTCCACCAGGGGGCAGACGTGAGTCCGTAACGCCGCAGCTTAGACGCTGTCGCCCACCAGGGGGCAGACGTGAGTCCGTAACGCCGCAGCTTAGACGCTGTCGTCCACCAGGGGGCAGATGTGAGTCCGTAACGCCGTAGCTTAGACGCTGTCGTCCACCAGGGGGCAGACGTGAGTCCGTAACGCCGCAGCTGAGACGCTGTCGCCCACCAGGGGGCAGACGTGAGTCCGTAACGCCGTAGCTTAGACGCTGTCGTCCACCAGGGGGCAGATGTGAGACCGTAACGCCGCAGCTTAGACGCTGTCGCCCACCAGGGGGCAGACGTGAGTCCGTAACGCCGCAGCTGAGACGCTGTCGCCCACCAGGGGGCAGACGTGAGTCCGTAACGCCGCAGCTTAGACGCTGTCGTCCACCAGGGGGCAGACGTGAGACCGTAACGCCGCAGCTTAGACGCTGTCGCCCACCAGGGGGCAGACGTGAGTCCGTAACGCCGCAGCTGAGACGCTGTCGCCCACCAGGGGGCAGACGTGAGTCCGTAACGCCGCAGCTTAGACGCTGTCGCCCACCAGGGGGCAGACGTGAGTCCGTAACGCCGCAGCTTAGACGCTGTCGTCCACCAGGGGGCAGACGTGAGACCGTAACGCCGCAGCTTAGACGCTGTCGTCCACCAGGGGGCAGATGTGAGACCGTAACGCCGCAGCTTAGATGTTGAAATATGCCACTTTCATAAAGTGGCATATTTTGGAAAGCACTGTTCAATGAACCACATTCAAACACACACGTCCACCTGGTAGATAAAGTGACATCACAGCAGGATCACACGTGGTACTGAAAAGTTATGATGATTGAAGAACAACCTTTATAATTGTGCAAAATTGGTTTAAAACACAAAGAACTGAGAGGGAAAAAACAGAAAGGCATTAAAATGTATTAAAATCAATGTTATTAATGATATTACTATACAGTAAAATTAATAGTCAGTGTGATTTTGTTTAAGAATATTGAAGTTTTCCATGATGTTCTAACTTTCTGAAACGTATGTAGAGCAGCAGCTGCTAGGACTGCTGCCCCCTACTGGCTGGTGTAGTTTAATGCTTACATGTCACCACCAGCAGAGGGCGCTGCTGCTCCGTTCTGATGATAGATCTATAAGACGTCACCAAACACCTACTTCATATGAGTTCCCATTAAAAAGATCCTGCCTCAGAGTAGGAGCTGAAATGGTTCCTAGTTCCTATATGTCTGAATGTGGGAATAAACGGCCTGATTCCTGAAAAGGTTACAGGAACTACAAAAGGTTCCTACAGTCCAAGAAGGGGCTTATAATTATACCAACCTGCTAGGTCTGTTTACTTTTATTCATATTCAGAATGTTTACTGTTTTTATTTGTTGGCCTAAATAAATATTTTATTCCATAAAGATGTTAAAAAAAATATATATTTTTTGGGGGAAAATATTTGATTAAATATGCGGTTTTCCTTGAGCACCTTGATAAGTTTTAGAAACAATAAAACTTACAATAAAAATATTTTATATTCCTATGATGTGATGAAACTGAAAAAGTTTTTCAAGTTAAATACATATTTTTATTTTTAAACATTTTTAATATATTAAAAAAAATGTATTTAGTTTTTAGTATTTTGGTTAATATTAGACTCATCCTTTCAATATTTTTTTAAAAGGTGTTTAAATAGTTTTTACAGATAAGATCTATTTCTTTCTTCATTTTAAACATGCTGACATGTAACGGATGTTTTCACATTTTCAACAGATTACTAATATTTTAGTTTCTCCAGCGGTTCTGGTTCTGTATTGGTTCTGGTTCTGATGATCCGGTTTAATGTTGTGACTCCGCCCACAGCACAGCTGCCAGCCCAACCTGTTCATTCAGAACGTCTTCATGGACTCCCATGACCCCGCCTTCCCTGTCATCGCCTTCTTCACCAACAGGTGAGGAAGAGGAGGAGGAGTCACAACAGGCCCCTCCCCTTTTAATCTCAGGTGGGTTTTAACGGTGTTTGTGTCCATCAGGGTCGTTAAAGCCGGCACCGAGCTCACCTGGAACTACTCCGCCGACCCTCCCGCCCCCACCTTGGATCAGAAACGGGGCGTGGCCTGTCTCTGCCGTAGCAACGGTTGCCAGGGATGGCTTCACCTGGAGGAGAACCTGTGTGACGTGTGTGAAGAAGGGATGGAGAAGAACTGACCCATGTCTCACTTTGCTGCTGCTTCCTGATATTAACGTGTTTTTATAATAAAATCTTTAGGAAAATAAAATAAAAAAATCAGTCAGAGCTCTTTTGTTACTAAAAACTTGGAAAATATTTTTGAATAAAGACTTTCACTTTGAATTGTTTTGTTAGATTTAATAAATTCAATATCAGGTGCTTCTTTTATTGTGAAAATCCTGCAACATTAGTAACAACTGAATCAGATTATCAGATTAAAACAGATGATTGTGTTTCCATCCCTGAATCACCATGGAAACAGCTCTGATTAAAAACAAGAAAGCACCATGAAGTCAAGGCCCATTTCAAGTCAAACATTTATTTTGAAATTAAACTTCTTCTTTTTTCTTGGTAGAATCTGGAGAAATTGTTCTTCAGACATTTAGAGAAGTTAATATATATATTTTTTAGTCTTTCACCAGATTTTATTCTGAAATTTACGTCTTTTTGTTTTATTTCTATTAGATATTTAATGTTTTAATTTTGACTTTTATTTTGAAATCACAAGTGGAATTAGAATAATTATCTTTTATCTTCACTAGTCATTTAATTTCTGTCGGAACTGTAGTTTTTTTTTTTGACCAAATGGCTCTTATTCTGAAAATCCCGGGAGTACGCCTTTGTAACAACTGAATCAGGTTATCAGATTAGAAACAGATGATTGTGTTTCCATCCCTGAATCACCATGGAAACACCTCTGATTAAAAACAAGAAAGCACCATGAAGTCCAGGCCCATTTTAAGTCAAACATTTATTTTGAAATTAAACTTCTTTTTTTCTTGGTAAAATCAGGAGAAATTGTTCTTTAGACATTTAAAGAAGTACATTTTTGCTTTATTTGTGTAAAAGTTTTTCCACCAGATTTTATTCTGAAATTTCCGTCTTTTTGTTTTATTTCTGTTAGATCTTTAATGTTTTAATTGTGACTTTTATTTTGAAATCACAAGTGGAATTAGAATAATTAGCGTATATCTTTACTAGTCATTAAACTTCTGTCGGAACTGTAGTTTTATTTTGACCAAAGGACTCTTATTGTAAAAACCGGTTGTAGTTTTATTATGAAAGTCCAGAGCGGAAGTTGCGCCTCTTGTTTATATCTGCTCAAACATCGGCTCCGTGTGACCGACCGTCAGCAGACTCAGACCCCGACCATGTTGTCCTCTCTGCGGCCTACTCTCCTCCTCTTCCTCCTCCTCCTCGGCCTCTCCTCGGCCTCCGCCTGCCGGGTCCACATCCCTCCTCACGACCAGGTGGCCCGGGTGGCCCGCTTCGTCGCCCACCAGTGTGACTGGGCCTCCATGGCCACTATCTCCACCCACAGGCCGGTGGTGGGTCAGCCTTTCTCCAACGTGTTCTCGGTGAGCGACGGGCCCCGCGGCACCAGCTCCGGGGTTCCCTACATGTACCTGACCCACATGGAGGTGTCGGTCCAGGACCTGCAGGTGAGCTGACGTAACGGCAGCGTGACGCAGCAGGTTTCATAAACAGTGACGCAGCAGTTTGGAGCCCGGGTCATGTGATTGACAGGTCACGTGACCCGGTCACGTTCTATAACCGCACACTTTTATAACATTAAAACACTTTGACTATTTCAATTAATTATAAGAATGTAAAAAATAGATTTGAATATTTTTATTTTAAAAACACGTAAAATATTTTTAAAAAATAAAAGTAGTATAGATTTAAATATTTTAAAAAAATTAATGTGACCCATCAGGTTCTATAACCACAGACTGCATTAATGGGGTTATTTAAATATAATTTATAATGTCAAATATCAGAAATATTTATTTTAATATTTTAAAAACTTTTTCATAAAATGGAATACATTTATATTTATAAATATTTATTAAAAATGGAAAAAACAATAATTAGAAAAGGTATTTCCTGGTGCTCTAATCAAAGCTGTGTTATTGTAGTTAATAATAATAATGATGTGTGACCTTTGACCCCAGGCAAACCCCCAGGCGTCCCTGTCCATGTCCCTGGCCCAGACCGACTACTGCAGGCAGCAGGGCTTCGACCCCCAGAGTCCGCTCTGCGCTCACATCATCCTGTCTGGATCCGTGCTGCAGGTAAACACACTCACCTGTTCCCCAGGTGAACCCGCCCACTCGCTCACATGACCTCTGACCCCGCTTTGCTCCAGGTGAACGGGACCGAGGCGGACTTTGCAAAGAAAGCTCTGTTCAGCCGACACCCGGAGATGATCGACTGGCCCACCGACCACAACTGGTTCTTTGCCAAGTTCAACATCACCCAGGTACCAGTAGAACCACCAGAACCAGTAGAACCATGAGAACCATGATCTGGTTCTGACCCGTCCCTGTCTGTGTTCCAGGTGTGGGTCCTGGACTACTTCGGAGGGGTGAAGACCGTCACTCCTGACGAGTATTTCCAGGCGGCGCCGCACACCAAACACCACTGATGGTGAGAGCTGCTTGTAGTTCTTTATCTGCTGCTTGCAAGGAAAGGTAGTTTTATCTGTATAGCAACACTTTCAACAACAGGTAATTCAAGGAGCTTTACATGATTTGGTGATTTAAAAAACAAAAAAACAATGGAAATGAAAAGTAGAAGAAACACACATTACACATGATACACAATAAAGCAAGAGAGCATGAACACATTTCATACATATGACATCATTCATTTACTCAAAGGCAATTCTAAACAGATGGTTTTTAGTCTCGATTTAAAGCAGTTCAGAGTTTCAGCAGCTCTACACTCGTCAGGAAGTCTGTTCCAGATAAGGGGAGCATAGAAACTGAAAGCTGCTTCAGGTGATAGAAGGCTGACCTTGTTATTGACCTTTATGTGACCCTGGAGGTTCAGGTCTGAGTCCATTACTACACCTAGATTTCAGGCCTGATCTGTAGTTTCTAGCTGGATTAACTGAAGCTGTGTGCTGACTGTGGATCGTTCCTCTTTAGGTCCAAAAATAATTACTTCTGTTTTGTTTCTATTCAGCTGGAGAAAGTTATGACACATCCATCCATTGATTTAGGGTTTGAATGGGTTCAGAGTCACCTGGTGACATTGTAATGTAGAGCTGAGTGTCATCTGCGTAGTTGTGGTCCTTTCTGAGGGGAGATGAACACAAGCCTGACTCTGACCCATTCATTCAAAACTACCATATATTTCTACACATATTTCTTTCATTTTAATTACATTAAAAAAAATTATTATTATAATTATATTTTATATTTAATTTATATATTATTAAATTAATATTATATTTATATTATTATAATATTTTTTTTATTTTTTATTTTTCATATTAAAAACCAGGAAATGTAGAAATTTCTATGAAATGTTTAAAATAATTTTATCTTCACAAAGAAACAACACAGCAGAAGGACACATTATACTTTTATTCTAAATCATTGAAAAATAGTTTCTCAAGTTTATATTTAATGTTACTATACGTTATTATTCTATATATCAGCTCATTAGTTTTAATTGAACATATCCAATTATTACATTTAGTTATTTTGAATTTGTTTTCGTTTTTTTAACAAATTAAGAAAAGCATATTTTTATACATAGTTGCTAAAAATAATGTGTTGTGTCTAATAGCTGCTCTTTAAAATAAAATGTAGTTTTTTAAAAAGCATTTTAAATAAAAAAAATATAACAAATTATGACTTATTATAATGAGAATATCATCATATTAAATCAATAAATAATAAAGTTAATAGTAGTTTAATACTAATTATATTTGAAGGACGTCATTCATTAAAAACAAACAAAATCAAATCCCTGATATGGAAATAATAGAATTAATAAAAAGTGGATTCTATAGTTAATCATATAATATTTTACTGAGGATAAAAACTGACTGATTATTAATGTAAATCAATATAATGTTAAATTCATAAAATTTTAATTAATTTTGTTTTAATGTAATACATTTTTTCAACATGAATTAACAAAAAAAAGAATATAACACTGATTGTAATACTGTTTGAAAGTTATTACCATAGTAATATTTATTTGATTATTAAAAACAATAATACTAGAAGGACATTATGGTGTGGTAATATTTAATATATAAGATAATGTTGCAGGAATTATTACCATGTAATAAAGATGTTTTTCAGATAATAAAATAGTTGATTAAATAATAAATGAGATAATCTGTGATTGTTTGTTTTCAGGAATCAAACCGGCGACCTGGAGTGATGAAGCAGCGTAATCCATGATGATGATGATCTTTAACCTTCTCAATCAGCTCCAATCAGTAGCATTAACCCGGGTGGGCGGGGCATCAGAGTGGGCGGGGCATCAGAACCTATAACGTGTTGGAGACAAACGTAAGCTTCAGGAAAACATTAAATATGTTAGAAGATCTGATTAAATTAAATTTACTTCCCACTCAGCAGCTAGCCACGTCTAACATTAATGTATCAGGAAATTCAATGTATTTATCATAGTGTTGAGATTTTCCATCCAAATTCATTATTATTAATTTAAACCTTTTTTTTTAAACTAATTTCTTTGTAATTTAACGATCCTCCAACATCATAGAAATGATTTCTACTGATTCCTGACACATTTTCTCTCTAGCTGTTTATTTTAGAATCATCTCTAAAGGCCATAATGGAAAAATAAAAGACGTAATTTTAGTTTCCAGGTTGTAGTGCAGGGCTTTGGCCACTGGGGGGAGACATCGAACCGATCATGAACGCCATTAAAAGCACTTTAAAGAGTTTTATAGGAATATTTCTGCTCACGTAGCTTTAATATTGATATATATATTGTGAACCAAAGTGTTTAGAGTGTGACCTTTGACCTTGTGAATGTGTGTGCCGTGGCAGAAGCAGCTCTTTATCACATCAGGTTGTATTTACTAGGTATAGTTCAGGGTTCTTAGAGAAAACAACTACATTTCCCATGATTCCTAGTGGTTGGAAGGTGGAGCGTGACTCTGGGATCATATAAGTGTTTTAATCTTTAATAAGTCGTCTCCACCATCATGAAGGGCTCAGATCACAGAATAAATAGAACAAGTTTCTACTATGTTTTACTTACAGAATTTATTTTCATACTTGTTTAGGAAATTAGAGTTGTTTATATTTTTGAAAGAATAATAAAGATTTGTAGCAAAACAAATCGAGGTTTGTGGTGTTTGTGTTACTTTGTGGTTGAGCATCAGGCCACTGCAGGGATGACAGCATGACGCTGCCACCACCGTGCCCAGCAGCAGGGCGGATCCTGGCTGGTGGGTGCAGGTTTCACTGAAGTCAGAGTTCCAGCTGATGTCGTGTTTCCGTGTGCGAGCAGAGCGCCGCGCCGCGCCGTGTGGGGGGGGGGAGGAAATGTGTCGCTGTGTGTCACCTGGCACAGCAGCTCCTCTCACCACTTCCTGTCCCAGTTCATCACGTCTCTGCAGAGGAAGACGCTTCACTCTGCTTCTGGCCCGGAGCGCGCGCCCAACTACATCGACCCGCACCGACTGTTAGAGATGGAGCTCCAGACCTGGGTACCCGCCACCGGCCTGCTGGTCCTCGCCTCGGTGCTGCCCTCCGCAGGTAGGGCAGATGTTCCACCGGTCCGCTTCATCGTGTTCTCTGCTCCAAGAGTCGCTTTGATTTCAGTAGAAAACGCTTCCAACATTTATAACAATGTTAATATTCATGTAGAAATAACAGAAACATGTTAGAAAATCAGAAGTTATCTGCTGCTAGAATAAAAAAATTGACTTTTTGTTTGATGGGAAAATTGATGTCACATCTGCTGGAAATCAAAAAATGGATCTGATGTGTTTCTGCTGATCGCTCTATGACCCCAAAACACGCTAAACTAAAAATGTTTTTTTTTTAAACCCACAGTTCTTTAAGAAAGTAATATTTCTGACTCCTAATTAAAATATCAAACATGTTTCTGTTTTCTGAATGCAGAGAAAAGCTAAAAACGAACGTTCATCTCCATCATGTGTGATGCTGACTTTTTCTACGCAACCAACTGAAAACGAACATTTATCTCTGATTAACTGGATAAATCTTTAGCTGTTCTATTATAATTGATCTACAGTAGGTAGATTAAAAGCATTTATTTGTTTTAAAGAGTAGCTTGTCTGCTAGCAAACAGGATGAGAACCAACAGAGCAGCTAAAGAAAACTTCTTTCTTTTAGTTATATTTATGTTTTGGAGCATAAGCATCATGAAACGTTACTTAAGCAGATTTGTTAATATCTCAATGTGAGCTCAAACTTTAAAAGAAACAGAAAATTACAAATTAATTTTGTTTTCCCAACATTTAACCCTTGATTTGTTTTGAATAATTAAAAAACTGTTCGCTTTATTGAATCAAATCTGAGTTTTTTTTTGTAATTTTAAAGCCAATCCACCATCACATTTATTTTTTAAAAATTAGAAAGTTAAACCATAATTGTTTTATTAAAGCAAAAACATGTTATTAAAAATAATCTTTTTGAATTGAACCCAAGTGGATAAAAACATTAAAATCCCCGTCAGACGTGTTAAAACAGTCAGAGTTTGGCGTGTTAAACCGGCTTTAACAATGAAAATGTAAAAAAAACAACAACGAACAAACAAAAAACAGGACATTTAAACATTTTTCATAAAAATGTGTTTCTGTTATTTAAAGAAACAAAACCTGCAGAGAACCTTAAAAAGAAGTTAAAAATTAACGTAGCGTTGCATCTTTTAATGTTAATATTTTTTTGGTTTCAGGATAATAGAAATTTAAACATTTACTTTGGGTAAATTTTTGTGCATGTTTTAGTCATTTTCTGATTGAATAGCTGTTTAACAGTGATACTAAATAAGCATATTAGCAAACTTTAATAAACAGTGACGACTCAGTCTAAAAGATTAGCATGTTAGCTAGAAACTTTCATTTGTTTTGAAGCATGACCGTTAATAAAAGTTACTACTGCAGCGTTATAAATATCTAGATGTTAGCAGTTTAAATAAAATATTTATTATTCTCCATCTTCTCCAAAGATTTAACCTTTAATTTTTAAAAATAATAAAATATCAAATCTGATCCATTACACGTCTCTTAGTCATTTTGTAACATCATCTTCATTCCTAAAAAATTTCAAACATTTCAACCGAAATCTTATAAAAAAAAAAAGAGATAAATTTGAATTGAACCCAAGCGGATAAAACCATTTTAAAAGCCGGTATATAAAACAGCCAGAGTTTGGACTGTTAAACCTGTTTCTAAACATGAACAATCTAATAAAAACCCAGTAATTTTAAACAATAATATAACCTTCTAATGAAAAGGTGTTTCTGTTGTTTAAAACTGCACAGGAAACCGTAATGTAGCGCGCGGCGGCCATGTTTGATGCTAATTTTCTTTTGGTTCCAGGATAATTAAATAAATACTTTTGTGCCTTTTTATGCTGTTTTTAGTCATTTCCTGCCTGTACAGTCATTTAACAGTGATTACATTAAATAATCATATTATTAAGTTTAACAGCGGCTGAACGGCGACGACACTAAAGATTAGCATCTTAGCTAGCATACCTGATTAGCATCAACAGAGAGCTTAAAGAACGCTTATTTTTAAAAATGGGATTTTATTTAGCTAGTTAGTGTCATAAATTCCTAAAATAATATTAGAAAATTCAGACAATTATACTCTACTTTTCAAAAGTAAAAACATATTTATAAATACAGTTTTTACCAAAAATTCCACTTTTTTAGTTTGCTGAAAACCATGCAGCTAATTCAGCTCTTTAACCTCATGTTTAAACTCAAATTAGCTGCAAAATACCAAAAACATATAATATCAGCCTGATGTGGTAAATAAACCCACGTCTGAAGAGTTTTATTTCAGTTTAATCCATAAAACCCCATTAAAAACAGAAACTGAGGTGAGATTAAATAGAAATTTGCTGCAGTAAAATTGTAGTTGTTTAAACGGAGCGGATGGATGTTTGAAAGGAAGTAAAGCTGAGTTTGAGATTTTACAGAACGTATCAAAATGAAATGTGAGGTAGAACATGAAAACGGGCCGGTACCGCTGTAGAGACGGACCGGTACCGCTGTAGAGACGGACCGGTACCGCTGTAGAGACGGACCGGTACCGCTGTAGAGACGGACCGGTACCGCTGTAGAGAGGGGCCGGTACCGCTGTAGAGACGGACCGGTACCGCTGTAGAGACGGACCGGTACCGTTGTAGAGACGGACCGGTACCGTTGTAGAGACGGACCGGAGCAGCTAAACCACAATCAGGTGTTAAATATGAATAAAGTTCTGAGTTTTAGACGGAGTATCAGAGAGGATCCGTGTGTTTGGACCCGACAGTGAGACGGGTTCTCCATCATCCAGAACCTGACGGTTCTAGGAACCACAAACACAAAGCTCACAAAGTGTTGAGACCTGATGAACCCAGGTTCTGGTCCGGGTTGACCCGGTACTGTTGGATCTGAATGTATTCATGTTACACCGGGATAAATGATATTAATGTGGTCGAATTTGGACCGGACCGGTTTAAAGCAGAACAGCGTAGCTTAAAACCGTAACTGTTCAGAACCAGGAAGCGAGTCGGACCTGGATTCAATCTAAGATTCTTATCAATTAAAGACAAACAGAACCATAGATTAGGTTTAATATCCAGAACCTAAAAACCAGAACCAAACCCGTTAACGGACGGGAACCTTTCAGAGAACCTCATAAACATGAATCATCCAGTCAGAACCGGATCATGTGCAGCGGTTCCAAACGGACGGGTTCCATCATACCAGCCGTCTGGTGCTTCGCTCACATGAAGCCAGAGAATCAGGTTCTGTTCATGAAGCCCAGCCCGGCCCGGCCCGGCGTACGCTGAGCCTCAGAGAATCAGGTTCTGTTCATGAAGCCCAGCCCGGCCCGGCGTACGCTGAGCCTCAGGGAATCAGTATAATAACTCATAAAAGGAAACATGACGATTATTTTCATAACAGATTTATTTAATTACACCTGACTGGTTTGGTTCTGATGGAAAAGTGAGACTAAAGCAGGTTCTGTTGGTGGTTGTGTTCATGTGGACCCGGTTCTGTAACCTCTGCCTCAGAGCCGTCCAGCAAACACTAATGAACCCGAAGGAGCTGAGGAAGCAGCCCTGGGGTTCTCCTCTCCGTGGTCCGATAAGGTGACCAGTACCGGACCGGAACCAAATCGGGCTGTTTCAGCTGATGAGAACCCAGCAGGAGGAGCTCGGTGGCCATGTTGGATCCTGTGTGTGCGGAAGCTCCCCAACATGGCTGCCGCCGACGGCGTCCTGGATTCAAGCTTCAGCTGTGGAGGGTTAAACTGCCAAACCACAGCAGCCTGCTGCTCCTCAGCAGGAGGAGAACGTGCTTCATCCTTTTAGAACATCTGGAGAACATCAGATTCTTAGTTGGACTTTGACTAGACCATCCCATAATACCGGTGAAACTGGAATAACTTCATTTATTTCAGTAATTCAACCTAAAAGGTGAAACTAATGTATGATATAGACTCATGACATGCAAAGTGAGATATCTCAGCCTTTATGTGTTATAATTATGATGATTGTGGCTTACAGCTTATGAAAACCCCACAATCAAAATCTCAAAAATTATAATATTGTTAAAAGGTTGAATATTTTCGTCTCAAAGTGTCCGACTGTAATCAGCTCTAAATGGTTCCTGCCCCTTTAAATGGTCTCAGTCTGGTTCAGTAGGAATCAGACTGCTGACCTGACAGCAGAAACCATCACTGACCTCCTCCGTAAGGAAGGAAAGCCTCAAGAAGGTGGATGTTCATCAAAGCACATGAATAGAAAGTTATGTGGAAGGAAAAGATGCAGAACCAGCAGGGATGAGAGAGGATTGTCAGGAAAAGGTCATTAAAGTGTTGGGGACCTTCAGAAGGAGCGGACTGAGGCTGGAGTTAGAGCATCAAGAGCCTCAGACGGATCCTGGACATGAGCTTCACATGTCCTGTTCCTCTAGTCCTGGACACGAGCTTCACATGTCCTATTCCTCTGGACATGAGCTTCACATGTCCTGTTCCTCTAGTCCTGGACATGAGCTTCACATGTCCTGTTCCTCTAGTCCTGGACATGAGCTTCACATGTCCTATTCCTCTGGACATGAGCTTCACATGTCCTGTTCCTCTAGTCCTGGACATGAGCTTCACATGTCCTGTTCCTCTAGTCCTGGACACGAGCTTCACATGTCCTGTTCCTCTAGTCCTGGACATGAGCTTCACATGTCCTGTTCCTCTAGTCCTGGACATGAGCTTCACATGTCCTCTTCCTCTGGACATGAGCTTCACATGTCCTGTTCCTCTAGTCCTGGACATGAGCTTCACATGTCCTGTTCCTCTAGTCCTGGACATGAACTTCACATGTCCTATTCCTCTAGTCCTGGACATGAGCTTCACATGTCCTGTTCCTCTAGTCCTGGACATGAACTTCACATGTCCTGTTCCTCTAGTCCTGGACATGAGCTTCACATGTCCTGTTCCTCTAGTCCTGGACATGAGCTTCACATGTCCTGTTCCTCTTGTCCTGGACATGAGCTTCACATGTCCTGTTCCTCTTGTCATGAGCTTCACATGTCCTATTCCTCTAGTCCTGGACATGAACTTCACATGTCCTGTTCCTCTTGTCATGAGCTTCACATGTCCTATTCCTCTAGTCCTGGACATGAGCTTCACATGTCCTGTTCCTCTTGTCCTGGACACGAGCTTCACATGTCCTGTTCCTCTAGTCCTGGACATGAGCTTCACATGTCCTGTTCCTCTTGTCCTGGACACGAGCTTCACATGTCCTGTTCCTCTAGTCCTGGACATGAGCTTCACATGTCCTATTCCTCTAGTCCTGGACATGAGCTTCACATGTCCTATTCCTCTTGTCCTGGACATGAGCTTCACATGTCCTATTCCTCTTGTCCTGGACATGAGCTTCACATGTCCTGTTCCTCTAGTCCTGGACATGAGCTTCACATGTCCTCTTCCTCTGGACATGAGCTTCACATGTCCTGTTCCTCTAGTCCTGGACATGAGCTTCACATGTCCTCTTCCTCTGGACATGAGCTTCACATGTCCTGTTCCTCTAGTCCTGGACATGAGCTTCACATGTCCTGTTCCTCTAGTCCTGGACATGAACTTCACATGTCCTATTCCTCTAGTCCTGGACATGAGCTTCACATGTCCTGTTCCTCTAGTCCTGGACATGAGCTTCACATGTCCTGTTCCTCTAGTCCTGGACATGAGCTTCACATGTCCTGTTCCTCTAGTCCTGGACATGAGCTTCACATGTCCTGTTGCTCTAGTCCTGGACATGAGCTTCACATGTCCTGTTGCTCTAGTCCTGGACATGAACTTCACATGTCCTGTTCCTCTGGTCCTGGACATGAGCTTCACATGTCCTGTTCCTCTAGTCCTGGACATGAGCTTCACATGTCCTGTTCCTCTTCCTCTGGACATGAGCTTCACATGTCCTGTTCCTCTGGTCCTGGACATGAGCTTCACATGTCCTATTCCTCTAGTCCTGGACATGAGCTTCACATGTCCTGTTCCTCTGGTCCTGGACATGAGCTTCACATGTCCTGTTCCTCTAGTCCTGGACATGAGCTTCACATGTCCTGTTCCTCTTCCTCTGGACATGAGCTTCACATGTCCTGTTCCTCTAGTCCTGGACATGAGCTTCACATGTCCTGTTCCTCTAGTCCTGGACATGAGCTTAACATGTCCTGTTCCTCTAGTCCTGGACATGAGCTTCACATGTCCTGTTCCTCTAGTCCTGGACATGAGCTTCACATGTCCTGTTCCTCTTGTCCTGGACATGAGCTTCACATGTCCTGTTCCTCTTGTCCTGGACATGAGCTTCACATGTCCTGTTCCTCTTGTCCTGGACATGAGCTTCACATGTCCTGTTCCTCTAGTCCTGGACATGAGCTTCACATGTCCTGTTCCTCTAGTCCTGGACATGAGCTTCACATGTCCTATTCCTCTAGTCCTGGACATGAGCTTCACGTGTCCTGTTCCTCTTGTCCTGGACATGAGCTTCACATGTCCTGTTCCTCTTGTCCTGGACATGAGCTTCACGTGTCCTGTTCCTCTTGTCCTGGACATGAGCTTCACATGTCCTGTTCCTCTAGTCCTGGACATGAGCTTCACGTGTCCTGTTCCTCTAGTCCTGGACATGAGCTTCACATGTCCTGTTCCTCTAGTCCTGGACATGAGCTTCACGTGTCCTGTTCCTCTAGTCCTGGACATGAGCTTCACATGTCCTGTTCCTCTAGTCCTGGACATGAACTTCACATGTCCTGTTCCTCTAGTCCTGGACATGAGCTTCACATGTCCTGTTCCTCTAGTCCTGGACATGAACTTCACATGTCCTGTTCCTCTTGTCCTGGACATGAACTTCACATGTCCTGTTCCTCTAGTCCTGGACATGAACTTCACATGTCCTGTTACTCTTGTCCTGGACATGAACTTCACATGTCCTGTTCCTCTAGTCCTGGACATGAGCTTCACATGTCCTGTTCCTCTAGTCCTGGACATGAACTTCACATGTCCTGTTCCTCTAGTCCTGGACATGAGCTTCACATGTCCTGTTCCTCTATTCCTGGACATGAACTTCACATGTCCTGTTCCTCTAGTCCTGGACATGAACTTCACATGTCCTGTTCCTCTAGTCCTGGACATGAGCTTCACATGTCCTGTTCCTCTATTCCTGGACATGAACTTCACATGTCCTGTTCCTCTAGTCCTGGACATGAACTTCACATGTCCTGTTACTCTTGTCCTGGACATGAACTTCACATGTCCTGTTCCTCTAGTCCTGGACATGAGCTTCACATGTCCTGTTCCTCTAGTCCTGGACATGAACTTCACATGTCCTGTTCCTCTAGTCCTGGACATGAGCTTCACATGTCCTGTTCCTCTAGTCTTGGACATGAGCTTCACATGTCCTGTTCCTCTAGTCCTGGACATGAACTTCACATGTCCTGTTCCTCTTGTCCTGGACATGAACTTCACATGTCCCGTTCCTCTAGTCCTGAACAACAAACATCAGAAGCTTCTTATCTGGACTAAAGGAAAAGAAACCAAAGGTCCCAGAGTCTGGAGGAAGAATGGAGAGAAACACAATCCAAGATGGTGGAAGTTTCCACAGTCTGTGTTGATGTGGGGATCCATGTCATCTGCTGCTGTTGGTCCACTGAGCTTTATTAAGTCCAGACTCTATGGCTCCATCTACCAGGACATGTTGGAGAACTGCATGCTTCCTTCTGCAGACCAGCTTTATGGAGAGGCTGACTTCATTCTCCAGCAGGACTTGGTACCTGCCCACACTGCCTAAAGTACCAGAACCTGTCTCAATGACTGTGGGATTACTGGGCTTGATTGGCCAGCAGACTGGCCTGACCTTTGACCCCCATAGAGAATCTATGGAGCATTGCCAAGAGAAAGAGGAGAGACATGAGACGGAACAATGCAGAAGAGCTGAAGGTCTTCCATAACACCTCAGCAGACCTACAGGCTGATAGCATCCATGCTACGCCGCATAGAGGCAGGCATTGATGCAAAAGGAGCCCAGACCAACTACTGAGTACAGATGTAGGATTATAATCATCATAATTATAACAAATAAAGGCAGACATTTCTCACGTTCCATTTAATGAGTTGATATCATATATTAGTTTCACCTTGCTGAGGGTGTAGAGCTGGTCCAGTGTTCCACGGCCAGGATGAAAACCGCATTGTTCCTCCTGGATCCGAGGTTTGACTATCCGTCGGACCCTCCTCTCCAGAACCCCTGAATAGACCTTACCAGGGAGGCTCAGCAGGGTCCTGGAGGGTGCGTGGGAGTTCGCCCAACCGGTCTACATGCGTTTTGTGGACTTGGAGAAGGCGTTCGACCGTGTCCCTCGGGGGGCCCTGTGGGAGGTGCTCCGGGAGTATGGGGTACCGGGCCCCTTGACACGGGCTGTTAGGTCCCTGTACGACTGGTGCCAGAGTTTGGTTCGCATTGCCGGCAGTAAGTCGGGGTCGTTCCTGGTGAGCGTTGTACTCCGCCAAGGTTGCCCTTTGTCACCGATCCTGTTCATAACTTTTATGGACAGGATTTCTAGGCGCAGCCAAGTTGTTAAGGGGATCCGTTTTGGTGGCCTCAGGATCGGGTCTCTGCTTTTTGCAGATGACGTTGTCTTGTTGGCTTCATCGGAACGTGATCCACAGCTATCGCTGGGGCGTTTTGCAGCCGAGTGTGAAGTGGCTGGGATGAGAATCAGCACCTCCAAATCCGAGGTCATGGTCTTGAGCCGGAAAAGGGTGGGGTGCCTTCTCCGGGTCGGGGATGGGGTCCTTCCCCAAGTGGAGGAGTTTAAGTATCGGGGGTCTTGTTCATGAATGAGGAAAAAATGGAGCGGGAGATCAATAGACGGATTGGTGGGCATCTGCAGTTATGCGGGCGCTTTACCGGTCTGTCGTGGTGAAGAGAGAGCTGAGCCGAAAGGCGAAGCTCTCGATTTACTGGTCGATCTACATTCCTACCCTCATCTATGGTCAGGAACTCTGGGTGGTGACCGAAAGAACGAAATCACGGATACAAGCGGCTGAAATGAGTTTCCTCCGCAGAGTGTCTGGGCTCTCCCTTAGAGATACGGTGAGAAGCTCAGTCATCCAGAGGGGCTCAGAGTAGAGCCGCTGCTTCTCCACATCGAGAGGAGTCAGTTGAGGTGGCTCGGGCATCTGGTCAGGATGCCTCCTGGACGCCTCCCTGGTGAGGTGTTCCAGGCACGTCTCACCGGGAGGAGGCCCAGGGGAAGGCCCAGGACACGCTGGAGGGACTATGTTTCTGGGCTGCCCTGGGAGCGCCTTGGGGTTCCTCCCGAGGAGCTGGAACAAGTGGCTGGGGAGAGGGAAGTCTGGGTCTCTTTGCTTAAGCTGCTGACCCGCGACCCGACCCCGGATAAGTGGAAGAAAATGGATGGATGGATGGATGGATAGTTTCACCTTTTTAAGTTAAATTAAAGTTTTGGTCGATAGTCTAGTTGTTCCAGTTTCTCCTGTATCTCTGGCTGGATGTTCAAGGTGGTTGTACTGCTGGAAGGTGAACCTAAGCCTCACGTCCTCTGCTGAATAAAAGCATCCCCACAGCATGACGATGCCACCACCATGCTTTACTGGGACTTTACATGCAGGTCAAACAGCTCCTTCCTCCTGGTTGCTGTCTGCCACACAGCAGAGCCATAGAGAGGCTCTCCTTGTCCATAGTGTCTCTCCAGGTGGGCGTCCAGGTCTCGGTAGGTCTACCCGTTCTCTGGGTGGTGTGAGGAGCAGTATCCAGAGACGTTAGATGTTCCTGGGTCAGTCAGAGGGAAAACTGAGAGTGGAACCTTCATAGAGGACCCAGCTGTTGGTTCTGGATGTCTCTCAGGTCTAGAGGCATTTACCTTTGCCCTCCTGTTGACTCGGTAGAACGTCTCCTACCTCACTAGTATAGAGGTAGCGCTGTTCTAAGCTGCAGGTGACTCTACCTGGGCAGGTAGCCCCACTAATTCAGTGGCTAATGTCAGGCAGTGAGACATGGGGGGACGTCAGCGTGTCTCACCTGTTAATGTTGGACGTGTCCAGCTGAAGCGGACTGGGACAGGGTTCTGCTGAGCAGACGCAGCGGGTTTGAGTCGTACTTTCAGCCGATTGTCCTCAGTCCAGATCATTTTGACTCCTAGCTCCTCCTGGAGCCTCGAAGAGAAACAAACACCTTCACACCTTCAGGCTAATGTATCCCAGTTAAACAGACATCACTGTGTCTCCTTATGTTTGACCTTAATCAGCTGTGATCCCACTGAGACCTTTGTGCAGACGGACCTCGTTGTTGTACCGTTCTAGCCGGACTTTACCAAACCAAGTGTCGGTTCCTACTGTGAACCTGGGAGCCTGTTGAAAATAAATGTATAGCTTTCTCTGCTGAAGAGAAGTGATCCGAGCACACGTCCCTGTGGAACCCCAGTTTAAATGGGTGGTAAACTAAACCTGTAAACCTGGGTTTTTACTCAGGTGCTGTGGAGCTATTTTAGAAGCTCTGAAAGTGTGATAAGATCACATCCTTTGCATACATGTGCTCCAATGGGGCGCTCTGACGGGTCCTTTAATGTTACGATTTCACGTGGAACGTTTATATCAATTCATTTCCCGTCTCATACACCAGATGTCGGAATGATGAAGGATTCCAGTAAAATCAGCGTCAGAATCTGCCCTAAAACATTTAGTTTTGTGACTTGAGGTTACTTTCAGTTCAGATGAGGCAAAAGTAGAGAAACTGTGAGAGTAGTGCCAACCACAGAGCTGAAGAGGAAGTGGGCTGAGAAGACACCATGTGGGATTCCTGTTTGACTCATCTGCTGGTTCAGCTTTAGGCCCCAACCAGTCGCTCCCAGTAGCCTTCATCATCCCAACGGCTGGGTTTCCTCCAGAACCGGCGGAATCCGTTAATCTAACGACTTTTAGTTCGTCTGCAGTTTGATCTGCAGCCTGAAAACCAAACCTGTAAAGAGCAGAAATGTCTTTATTTACGTCCTGCTGGCTGTTAATGTGCAGAAATAACTGCAGTAAATATGTTATTTAGATTATTTTTTGGAAGTAATAACTGCAGTAAATATGATATTTAGATTATTTCTGTAAGAAATAAGTGCAGTAAATATGTTTTTTATATTATTTCTGGAAGTAATAACTGCAGTAAATATGATATTTAGATTATTTCTGGAAGAAATAAGTCCAGTAAATATGTTTTTTATATTATTTCTGGAAGTAATAACTGCAGTAAATATGATATTTAGATTATTTCTGGAAGTAATAAGTGCATCAAATATGATATTTAGATTATTTCTGGAAGTAATAAGTGCATCAAATATGATATTTAGATTATTTCTGGAAGTAATAAGTGCATCAAATATGATATTTAGATTATTTCTGGAAGTAATAAGTGCATCAAATATGATATTTAGATTATTTCTGGAAGTAATAAGTGCATCAAATATGATATTTAGATTATTTCTGGAAGTAATAAGTGCATCAAATATGATATTTAGATTATTTCTGGAAGTAATAAGTGCATCAAATATGATATTTAGATTATTTCTGGACAGCATGATGATTCCTCTCGCTGCTCCCTGTTGCTCGCTTCATGCAGATATTTTCTGCCCTTTCTGATTTCTGCGTTTCTACGCCAACATGCCAGCGCCCCGCTGTGATCATCTCTGATTGGTTGCAGCGTCTCCGTCATGGAGACGAGGGGCTTCAGATGCAGATAAAATCAGATTTCCCCCCAATGGTTCACTGATGTTGTGCAACAGACTGAGTGAGACCCGATGGTTGCTGTTTCGTTCAGGAAAACCGCCGGCGGTTCTGAGCTTTGAAGCCGAGCTCCTCAGCAGATGTTAATATGCAGCCTAATAAAGAGCTTAGATAATAAACTCTAGGCTTTCTGTAAACCTCTTCATTCAAAGCTGAAGCTCTGGGAGGGAATCCCTCCTGCTGCTGCGATGGAAAACTCGATGAGTGGAAAACCGCTTCTGGACGTTTTCAGAACTGATGAGTCACCAGAAATATGAAAATTTATTGAAATGGATTAGTTGTTTACATCTGCAGGCGGTCTTCATCAGGCTGAGGTTCAGATGCTGTTTCAGTGGAAACTTCATCGTCTCTGTTTCCACTGAGAGAACAAAACATATGACAGAAATATGGAGAAATAAAACTCATCATCGTCATCATCAGGTCTGATGAGAACCCAGTAGAAACAGTAAACACCAGAATCATAGTTTCAGCGCACAAACCATTTTAATCCCCATAAAACATAAATCTATCCAGAGCCTATAATCATCACAGCACCGCTTATTGTTGCTTTCAGACTGAAACTCATCAAGACATCATTTTCATTTTTATTGCTTAATTATGACACTTTTTTTCCACAATAAAATTTTACATTAAACAAAATTCAAAACTCTTTAAGGTTTTTTTAAAATCTCAAAACAAACAAATTATTCTTTCACATTTTAGATGAAACCTTAAAAAAGCAAATAAAAATAAATAAAGCATTTCTAAAACCTAAAGTTGATCATTTTAATAGTATCTTTATTTTCCTGCGCGATCGTAGAACGGACCAGAAATAAAAACTCTGATTTTTGAATTCTGTTTTTTTTTTGATTGAGTTAAAAATTTGCCTCCATTAGTGAAAATAACAATATCAGCCAATTATACCGTTAATATTGATGTTTCTTTAAATAAAAATGTTTTGACCCTGAAATAAATGAGGTTAAACTGTGATCCGAATAAGTTTGAATGTTCTCATGAATTTATATTCATTTAAACTTTGTCTTTCAAATTTAAAGCATAACTCTAAATAAAGAGTTAACTTAAAAATAACGGCTGGGAGATATCGTGTTTTTAAAACATATTCCTGCCGTTAAACATTTTTATATCTCTAATATGGAGACGTTTCGGATCCTGAGTCGAAGGTCGGATCAGCATCAGGATTCAGGTCAAATCATCATCAGAAGTTCTTCTTGTGTTTTTATTCAAGGTGGAAAAATTCTCTTTGGTTTTTAATTTATTTTACTTTATTAACAAAGAGGAAAACAAACTGGCTTCAACGTTCATACAGAATAAAACATCATCTGCATAACGTCAGATTTTATTCGATCTAAACCGGCTACAAAATAAAACCTATACTAAAAACAAAAAGGAAAATGCTGAAATGAATAAATAAAGTCTAAAGGAAACGCGGCTAAAGACGCTGTTTGTGCTTTAATGTCCCACTGGCCTGAATAAAAATCTTCTTTTCACAGTTTTGATCCAGAAAATATAAACTCAAACAAACTGTAACTAAGCAGCAACTAGAACCAATAACATTAACAATAATAATAATAATGATAGATAAACTGGTGTTTTTTACATACATGAATGTATTTTCCTCTTTGCTCTGAATGAGATGGTCGGATGCTGATGTCCTAAAGCGAGTTTCAGGAAGAAGTTGGAGAATAAAGCTTCTTGTTTTTAACTAATAAATAGTTTATTCACACGTCGGAGCTTCTGCAGGATCTTAATACACTTTAAAAGTCTTAAACTGAATTATTTTCTAGTTTAGGACCTTTATTGGGCCTAAATAAGCTGGATGAAGTTGTATTATTATTGTTTGCTCTCTCCTTGCTGCATAAACATATTTCTGCATATCTTCTCTAATTTGGTTTGAAAATAAAACTTGTTTCTGATGTTTTTATGCTGAGAACGTTTCTTCGCCTGCGTTTTCATTTAGACGAAAGGAGCTGAAATTCAGAAGAAGCAACCGTTTAACCTCCTCCAGGAAATCAAAATGTCTTTTTAGTGATTAAAGTGTCTTTTAGTGTGTTTTTTTGAGCAGTGGGAAGGGTTGGGTTATTACCGCCGCTGATTCTGATCTGTCTTAATGCTTCGCTTGAATCTAAAATCCCTCCTCTATCTGCAGATCGCCACATTAATATGGTGAAGCATGTGTGCAGATAAACACGGAGGTTACATACATGTGAAACTGTCCCTGTGGTCGGATTTCACACTTCCTGCTGCGCGCTCTTATCTGGTCCCCCCCCCAACACAGATACACACACCCTGTTTCCACATCAGCATTGCCATGACAACATGATGGGGGGGAGGGGTTCAACAGTTTAATGTTTATGTGACCAAAGATCACAGATATGAAGATAAACCTTCTTGGAACCGTGAGGAGAACGTAGAAATGTAGAGCTAGAACCGACCAGCGTTCACAGGGTCAGAAGTCCTGAACCAGAACCGCTGTGGGTTTATGGTTTCGTTGGTCCGAACCCAGCAGACATGTTGGTGGTTTGGTTCTGGTCTCAGGTTTAAACAGAACTACAGTGGGTCAAAAAAGTATTCAGTCAGCAACCAACTGTGCGAATTCTCCCTCTTAAACAGATGAGAGAGGCGAGTAATTATCATCACAGGTAAACATCAACTATGAGAGACTAAATGAGAAAATAAAAATCACATGGTCTGATTTTTTAAGAATTTGTTTGCAAATTATGGTGGAAAATAAGTATTTGGTCAATAACAAAAGTTCATCTCAATACTTTGTTTTATACAGTTTGTTGTCAATGCCAGAGGTCAAAGGTCACCTGTAGGTCTTCACACACTGTAGCTGGTATTTTGGCCCATTCCTCCATGCAGATCTTCTCTAGAGCTGGGATGTTTTGGGACTGTTGCTAGGCAACACAGATTATCTATAGGATGGAGGTCTGAAGGCTGGCTAGGCCGCTCCAGGACCTTGAAATGCTTTTTACGTAGCCACTCCTTCGTTGCCTAGGCGATGTTTTTTACGTAGCCACTCCTTCGTTGCCTAGGCGATGTGTTTGGGATCATTGTCATGCTGGAAGATCCAGCCACGTTTCATCTTCAATGCTCTCACTGATGGAAGGAGGTTTTAGTCCAGAATCTCACCATACATGGCCCCATTCATCCATTCCTTAATACGGATCAGTCGTCCTGGTCTCTTTGCAGATAAACAGCCCCACAGCATGTGAAGCATGGGGGTGGAAGCATCATGCTGTGGGGCACACCTTTCTCCTCCAAACACAACAAGTAGAGTTTTTACCAAAAAGTTTTATTTTGGTTTCATCTGACCACATGAGATTCTCCCAATCCTCTTCTGGATCATCCAGATGTTCTCTGGTAAACTTCAGACGGGCCTGGACATATGCTGGCTTAAGCAGGGGGACCTTTGGAGCGCTGCAGGATGTGAGTCCCTGGTGGCTTAGTGTGTTGCTGATGGTAGCCTTTGTTACTTTGGTCCCAGCTCTCTGCAGGTCATTGTCTAGGTCCCCCCGTCTGGTTCTGGGATCTTTGTGATCATTATGACCTCACGGGGTGAGATCTTGGTGGAGCTCCAGGTAGAGGGAGATTATCAGTGGTCTTGGATGCCATCCATTTTCTAATAATTGCTCCAACAGTTGATTTCTTCTCACCAAGCTGCTTACCTATTGCAGATTCAGTCTTTCCATCCTGGTGCAGGTCTACAATGTTGTTCCTGGTGTCCTTTGACAGCTCTCTGGTCTTGGCCATAGTGGAGTTTGGACTGTGACTGTTTGAGGTTGTGGACAGGTGTCTTTATACTGATAACGAGTTCAAACAGGCGCCATTAATACAGGTAACGAGTGGAGGATAGAGGAAGTTACAGGTCTGTGAGAGACAGAAATCTGGCTGGTTTGTAGGTGACCAGATACTTATTTATCACCATTATTGGGAAACAAATTCTTTAAAAATCAGACCATGTGATTTTTATTTTCTCATTTAGTCTCTCATAGTTGAGGTTTACCTGTGATGATAATTACACGCCTCTCTTGTCTGTTTAAGAGGGAGAATTGGCACAATTGGTGGCTGACTGAATACTTTTTTTACCCCACTGTAACCTGGTTCTGGTTCTGTTGGGTTAACCTGGTTGTTTCAGTTGAAATGAGGAGATGAGCAGCTCTGAAAGCAGCTGGGGTTTCTGTGATGAAGGTCGCGTCTCTCTCGGTTCGCCCACACACACCTGTGAGCTAATGAGCCACAGCGAACGCTGCAGAGCAGCTGAGGAAACCGCCGAGTGTCGGTCGCTGAACCTTCTGTGTTTCTCTACAGAGGCGCTGAACATCGCTGACCCTGAGCTCTGCTACATCCTGGACGGCTTCCTGGGCCTCTATGGCCTCGTCATCACCGGCATGTTCATCAAGGAGAAGGTGGGTCAGCCATGTTCTCATGTCCTACCTTCTGGACTCTGGACCTGCTGGTCACTGCTGGTCCCTGCTGACGTGTTTCTGGTTCTGTTTCAGTTCTTCAGAACCAAAGTGAAGGGGGCCGAGGACGCCACCTACGCCGTAAGTCTCCGCCCACCTGCTGCTTGATGTTGTTACAGAATGAGTCTCCTTCATCGTGTTCTTGTGTTTAGGCCCTGAGAGGACAGCCTGACGCCTACGAACCCCTGAACATCGACCCAGAGAGAGGGAGGGTAGGTCCACATGTCTGCTGGTGGTTCTGGAGGTTCTACTGAGACACTCATCATGTTTGCTTTTGTCTCACAGAACCGCCGAGTGGCCGATGACTCTACGTACACGGTACCGAACCAAACCTCCACAACCAGAGTGCTATGGACTTCTCTGTAAGTGTGCGTTCTTGGGTGTTTGGTGTGACGGGTTCTGGTTCTGAATTTCAGGGCCTGCAGAAACGGACCGAACCGACGTACAAAGAGCTTCCTGTGAAGAGAGAGGTGAGAGTTTGATCATGTGACGTTCTGAGAGTTTCTAGAACCGCTCTAACCAAAGTTGGTGTTGTTGCAGCGTCAGAGGAAGAGCGAGCAGGTGTACCAGGTGAGTACCAACCGGACCGACCCGACCCAGCATCTGTTGACTCTAATCAGCTGATGGATTAACGCTTGGACTGATTTCAGGGTCTGAGCTCGGCCACCAGGGACACCTACGACTCCCTGCAGATGCAGCCGCTTCCTGCTCGCTAACCAGAACCTTCCAGAACCTTCCAGAACCTTCCAGAACCTGAAGATCAAGAACGTTTTTAATTCTAGGCTTTGATTGGAGAGGTCCGATGCCTTTACCTCAGCACAAATGCTGGAAATTAACCCAGAATTCTGGGAAATTTTCTACGTTTTACACCAAATTTGGAGCTTAAAGCTGAATATTCAGAAATATAACAGTTTAGATTTTTATTTAGAGTTCATAAACGTGAGAAATTAACCGTTTAAATGAGTTTAAAGCATTTTAATAGAGACCAATAATTCAACTTATTAGCATAATTAGCAACTGATGAAGAGAAACTGAGAAGTTTCATTGTTATTGTGTATATATATACATGTGTGTGTTTGAGGATGTAAAATAGGAGGAAACGTGCTAAAGTAGTTGCTGTGTACTCGCTTCTAATGTCTGTCTGTGTTAAATACCGAGAATCTGAAACATACGGAAACCCACGGAGGACAATATTAAATACATCTTATAAACTCACAGAAATAACATAGTAATCAAATGTAAAAAACTAAAGTTATTTACATTTTATGCTTTTGTTTAACGTTAAGATGATCTTGAAGGTTTAAACCTGGTATTTGTAGTTGAGTTGTTCCTTCAGCTACATTTAAATCATATTTTGTCTCCTTTGCAGCGGCGTAGCCAGAAATTGCTTTCAGGAGGGCCTAATAAATATTATCCAAATTAAGTTTATATGTAGGTTCTACTGTTGCTTCAACAGAAACCGACAGCTTAGAACAAAGAACACTTGGACTACGAAGTGTGAACAACAATATGGCCGCTGTCAGATACCCGATGCTTTAAATTATTATTTGATTCCCTGAAGGTTTAATATTAAGGCAGCGTTTCAAAGAAAACTCCCTAAACTAACAGTTTCTTATATCAATGTACATTAATTTATTGTCACATTTAATTGTTTTTAATGCATTGATCTGTACTTTATTGGATTAGTCTGGAACGTTTAGCTAGGGATCCTAATATTTTCAATGAAAGTGTTTCATTTCAAAGGAATCTCACAGCTAGCCCTAGCTTGTGTGGAAGGTTTGAAAGGTACGTTATTTAAAACTGTTTTACAAAGATGGAAATGTCACCTCCAATTTTATTCATTCATGTTCTGATGACTTTAGGGGACATCTATATATAAAACGTAATTTTATACATAGAATTTGTTCTAATTTCTTTAGAGAAAGCCATTTATTTGAGTGGGCCTCGGCCCCCCCATAGCAATGCCCCTGCTCCTTTGACTTATCGTTGTTGACTGTTATTGTTTTTATGATTTTTTCCTGAGAATTTTTGCCGTTTTTAGAATGTTATGAAAATCCTGCTTCGTTTCACAAAATAAAGCTTGTTTCTGATGATCAAATGAGTCTTAAATTAACTTCTGTTACTCATGTCTGCCCCCTGGTGGTATTAATAAAGATGTGCATCAATAAACTTGTATTTAGATTTAACCCTCTGTTGCATAGTGGTCACAGTGGTGGACAGCTATTCAAAATAATGTTTTTTTTTTTTTTTTTTTCTGAAACGTCATATTGGCCACTAGAGTGCTCTCTGCTGCCCCACTCCACTGAGCTCAACTCACTGGTCAGTCATTGTAAATGTCATATGAGTCCAAGATGGCTGATAATCAGGAATCAAGGAATATCCTGTCAGTTCTTCTACTCTAGAAGCGCCCTAGAGTTAACAATAATATGATGGTATACAGTAACATCCAAGTAATACTTTATTTTGTCTAGTCAAAAAAAATACATTTTAAATAAGTAGTAATTGGGAATTAATCATGTGTCCACTGAAGTGGACGCCATGCGTCATCAACTGTGGTTATTATTCCAGTCATATAATTGTTTGATCTCATCTTGTGACTACCCAGTGTATTTTTGCTATATTGTATAGAGTATTTATTTTAAAATAGATATTGTTGTGCAGATTAGATGCAAATGATGTACTGATCTTAATTGTGTCATATTTTGGTAACTTGAGTGCACTACAGAATAGGGAAAACTATAGAACGCTCCAGGATATTCCTTCTGGCTCCATTGATGATTATAATAACAACATTGATAATGAGTGGCTCCCAGAGAACAGTAGAGGCATAGAACATGAGGATGATGAAGGGAATGTAGTCATTCAGGATCCAAATAGCCCGGAGGATTAAGGCCAAGATACAGAGGTCAGCTCGATAAGGGAGCTATGGAAGACGTGCAGATTGTACACATATTCCATAGGTCCCTCATCAAGGTATGGAAGATGTGGAAATATTCACATGTACCAAACCTCACTCTGGCAAGCAGAAATGTCTGAAAATTCAAAAAATGATGGCTTTGATGGAAACTTAGTTCGGTTTCTTAGAGACTGGAAAGTAGATGCCGAGGGAAGAGATCCAGTAGACCGTTTGCCCAAAGCTCTAACTGATAACATAGTTCAGCACACCAATTATTATGCTTATTAGAACGGGAAAGAAAGTCTGGCCGTGACAACAGAAGAAATGCAATTATATTTAGGGATCAATTTGGTCTTAGAATGCATTTGTTATCCTATGACACGGCCGCACTAGTCTAGTGAGGATGGCCTCCATCTCATAGTGATTGCAAGAACAATGTTTGTGAACAGATTAATCAGTTTGCTGTTACTGATGAAAACATGTTACACTAGTGTAATTACATAGTAATGTTATTGCCAGTCCTACACCTAAGGAGAAATATGGAATCCCAAAATATTGTTCTTCAAAGTGGAGATATTTAAAACATGGAGCACATGCATAAGTTTCACAGTTGTGAGCATTGTATGTTTTTTTTTATCCAGGCTATAACCATTAGTCATACCTCTCATAACTGTGCATGAATTTATCATAGAACATGGTTTTATATTAAGTTCATACTGTTTTATACTGAGTGCTCAGGCGCATCCAGTCCAATGGAGTGGACACAGTTGTAACTTCCTGAAAAAAATACATTTTTGAAAAAGAATTTAAGATTTGGTTTTTTTCATGCCCTCAAAAGAATTAAAACACTAAAGGAATTTTTTATGACTCAGGCTTTCATAATTAAGGGTTAATAAGGAGGTGTAATTCCCCCTCCCGTCCGCTTGGTGGCAGTCTTCCACCTGTTAGCTCCTCTTCTTTAAACGTATCTGAAGACCTGAGCTTCCTGTTTGCCAGTCTGGACGGGTTCGGACGAACCGGACCGCATGGAGGACATGTAGAGGTAACTTTTTCTTGTTTTTCTCTGTGAATTTGATGCAAAGTGTCTCTAAGGTTCAGAGTTAATGTTCAGAATCAGAGAGAAGCGGCTGAATGCTGAAATATCAAGAGATTTAATCTGATTTATGGCCCGCTTTCAAAATAAAAGTCTCCCTCTAAGACATTATGAATATTTTAACATTCATAATCAGAACTTGTGACTCTTAACCAAATATATTTCATCATCATGACATGTGTAATGATTCATGTTATTTTAAGAGTTTAAATGTGTTTATCCAGAGCGATGCTTTTAGTTTCTTGTTTTATGTTGAAAATCACAAAGCGGAAGTTGCCTTTCTGTTTAATATGCAGCTAAAGGGCGAATTATTCTCTACATTCCGCATCTTTAATCTGGTTTAGATTGAAAACTAGAAAAGCTGGACTCTACGGACCTGGACCAGATTATTGTAGACTAACAGCAGAACCTTCCAGAACCAGTTTGGATCTGGGGAACCTTAATTTAAGTCACGACAGCTCAATAAAGAGACAACATTCAGTTTGTTTATGTCGCTTTACAGCACATATCGTCACAAAGAAGAATATTAATGCAGATTTTACACAGTAGAATAATAATAATAATAATAATAATAATAATAATGGTGACAAACTACAGATTCTTTCTTCACTTTCAATAAATATGGAAGAAAATATTTATAGTCTGTTGTTGGTAAAACTTTTCCTTTTTTTCTAAAACCCAATAATAGAAATAAAAATGTGGTTGATTAATTGAACCGTGAAGCAAACTCGATTTATAGGTTGTGTTTCTAAAATCCAGTAGCTCCTTTATTTTGAAGGAAAGAACCAGAAGTGTCTGGGTGGAAGCTGACCCCTGACCCCTGAATAGGGATGGGAATTGATAAGATTTTTACGATTCCAATTCCATTTTCAATTCTGCTTAACAATTCGGTTCTTTATCAATTCTCATTTGGAAAAAAGGGACAACAAATTGTTGATTAGCATCACCAATAATTTTTTTTATGAAATAATAAAATAAATATTCTTCTTCTGTAGAAATTAACGAAATACAACATAAATTATTCTGTGTCAATTCCACAAGAATGTCCAACATTTTCTAATAGAAATAAAAATAAAACTGTCAGCCAGTGACAAATACAAACAATGTCAAATGCATCAGCTTGCTATGAAGAATCAACAATTCTTTAGCAAAAAAATAAGCATATCAGCTTTTTCAGGAAGGATACGCGATCTTTCTGGACTTATGGTGTCTCCAGCTGTGGAGAACACCCTCTCAGAGGAGGTGGAGGATGTTTGAGAATCTTTGTCATCTCCCTAGAAAATATATAATAGGAATGAATGACAGAATGAAACATCTGGTTAACTTAGAGGAAAACATGAAACTTTGACATTCTCTGACTTGGCATGCAATTGAACACATTCACAATCACCTACCGAAATTCAGGGGCATGTAGCGTGGCAAATGGGTGTAAGGCTTTTACCACAAACTTATTTACTGCTCTGTGACATTCATCTATCCTGGTCTGGGTCATTTGACTTTTCCCTGCTTCAGTGAAAGGAGAAGCAACTAGAGGTAGCCGTGAACTGGAGGCAGTCCTGCCAGCCTCTGGCTCTTGTGAGGGTCATCTAAATGTAATGCATGAGAAGGCGTTCATTTAACGTTAACCGTTACTAACAGCAAGTTTTACACAGCTAATATGATGTTTGTTAGTTAATTAGTTACCTGCAGTTTTATTAGCCGAGGACATGCTAACGTTGCTGCTGAACTGTTAGTCCGGAGCGGATCAAAAACGCGACATTAATTTATTGTTATTGCATGCTGTGTGTTTTAGCATGTTAGTTGTATTTCCTCCCTGTGACGATATATCCACGTTGCAAGTATTGCAAGTGGCCCTGTTTTCCTCTTTTTTGGTGAAATATAACCAGACTTTCCAGCGTTTGTTCCGCTTGGGTGCCATGTTTACTATTGACTGAGCGTCCAGTGATGATGTCATCGTGCCCACTGGAATTGTTAAGGGAATCATTTGCAAACGATTCAAAGGAATTGAAACACTGGGAACCGGTTCTCGATTCCCATCCCTACCCCTGAAAGCTCCTCTCTCTCCCACGGTGGACAACTATGAAGTTTCTCTCCTTCTGGTTCGTCAGTCTTCCAGTTATCCTAATATTTACTCTACATTTCATTAAAGGTTATTGAATACATTGAATTTGACTTTCCACTGAAATGCTTCATAGTTTCAGACCATCTGACCTTAGAAACACCAGAATCATAGAAATGAATAAAAATACATTTTAATGGTGTTTAAATGTTATTTACAGGCAATAAAACAGGAAAGTAGTGAATAATATTCAGTGAAAGGCCCATAGAGCAGACCAGATGACTGAAGAACCAGGAGCATCAATAATAATAACATGAAGAAAGAGAAAAATAATCTGTGAATAATTAATAGTTGAATGCCTTTTAGCAGAGAGAGAGAGAAGCTTCTCATAAAACAGGCCTTGATTGAACTTTCTCACTTTTATTAAAGGTTCTGGTGTGAGTCTAGAATAATCCGGTCCATATTTTATAGTTTTTAACCTACAGCAGATTATAGCTGCTAAAGGCAGATTTGGGGGAATCGCCCTTCAACCAGAAGCCAACTTCAGCTTTATGTAGCAACGTTATTGTGAGAAGATATTAACGCCTGAATCTGAAGATTCCTTCTGCTCCAAACGGACTTCCAGAACCAGATGGTTTATTACTGCCTGGTAATCTGAACCAGTTCTTTGAGTAATACGGTCAGTAGTTCAGTGACTCAGCATACCTTCCAACATCAGTCACATGACTCATCACTCTGTCCACAGAACCTCGTCCTGCTCCTGAAAGACCAGCCATCTTCAGCCGAACCGAGGAGCCAGAGGCCCCTACCCACCTGCCATGTCTTCTTCTTCAGGTCTGTTGCTGAATGATTCCAAGTTTGATTGTCTAGACTGGATCGTTTGGCGTTGGAGGACTCTGTCCCGTCTGTCCACAGAAGGACCAACGATCGCCAGAGATCGCTCCTGCCTACGAGGTTCTCCCAGCGTCTTTAGAGTTCTCCTTGTCCTCTGTGCCTCGTCCTACTCAAAGTTTGACTGAATCAGTTTGGTGTTTCATCATCACGAAGGACACAACCCTCGTCCCGCTTCTGAAGAACGGACCAATGATGAAGACCTCATTGGTCCGTTGGGGAGCTGGACAAGGGTTGGGTCCTTCAGTGATGATAGAACTGATTCAGTCAAACTTAGTGCCTCAGCTAACGGACATGGAGCGCTCTGAAGATGCTTGGAGAAGACCTTGTAGGCAGAGGTCTCTCATTGGTCCTTCAGAATTGGAACTACGGTTGGGTTCTTCTGTGTACAGAGTCCTCCAATACTAAACTGATTGAGACTGGACAATGAAACCCAGTCATCATGTGGCAACTGACCTTGAGTGCAGCTCCAATAAAGATGTGTTGTGGCATAATTCTTGTCTCTGTGTTGTAAAATGCAGTATAACCCCTGACCTCCAGGTCTGTGGAGCACAGGGAGAGGACACGGCCCCCTCCCCAACCCACCCCAGTGGGAACTGGTGATCCAGGTACTTGGTGGAGGCAGGATTTGAACTCACACGCCTATTCACGAACGCAGACTAACAACCGCGGATTATCCTAGCGTGCCACCAAGACCTTTCACTCTAGTGGAAGTTCTTGTAGTGTATTTATCCTTTAGGATTGGGAAGTGGAATTATAAAATTTGTTCAGGTAAAGGTCATTTACTCCATCAGGAATTGAACCAGGAACCATCTGAGCTCTAAACAGCTTCTTAACTCACTGGACTATTCACCAAGGTACTGAGGTATTTTTTCGGACATCCTTAGATCTTGTTCTTTGTACTTTGACTTTATAAGAAGTGTGAACCAAGAACCATTTGATCTCCTAGCTGCTCTCTAATATACTCTCTCACCAACACTTACTGTCTTTAACATATTATGAAACTCTTTATTTCATTCTTGGACCTTAAAAGAAGTGGCAGTGAAAGGACTTGAACCAATGACCTTCTGATTCATAGACGTCATTCAGACCCACTGAGCTACACCAACAGACACAGTTACAGACTTCATCATGTGTCTAGACCCTTTAGTTCACATGGGGACTTTTAAAATAGGGACCAGAGTCCATGTTTGAACTAAGAACCTCCTGAACTCTAAGCAACATACAGTCCCACTGTGCTATCCTCCCTTCATATCTTTAGACTTCATACTTGGACTTAGAGAGATGTTTCAGTTCTATTGTTTGAACCAAGAACCTCCTGAACTCTAAGCAGCGTCTAAACTCAACCTTAGTTTTGACTTTTCTGATTCCTGGGGAATCAAAACAATTCACCACCAGTTCACTTCTTTATTTTTAAACCAAAACTCTTCAATTGAACAACTTCAGCCTCTTTCAATCACTTAAAACAGCTTTCCATGCACAAATATGCTAATAAAAAGCTCATAATTAAAAAAAAAAAAGCTGTGTTTTCACAGGGACATAAAAAAAATTGGGCGTGTCTCTGTCACCCTCTGCTGATCTGGAGGAGAGCGCTGGCGTCAACTGATGATGATGATGATGATGATGATGATGATGCATGTCTGCAGCCCCGCTGACTGACTGAGAACAATAATCTAGGCTTCATTGAGCCAGTCTGATCCTCTCCATCATCTTAACACTTGTTACTTTATACTTGGACTTTAAAAGATGAACCAACAGTTCTGGTTTAACTCTGGTTGAACAGACTCTTTACCTGCTGGACTTCTAGAGGGAAAAGGGAATTGAGCCAAGAACCTTGTGAATGTCTAACCAGCTTGCTAACCCACTGAGCTACTCTGGTAACTGCATATCACCTTTGTACCATCTCTTTAGACTCTTCACTTTATACTTGGACTGTAAAACAGCTTCCAGTAACAGGGTTTGAACCAACAACCTCCTGATCTTGAGGGAGTTGCTCATCTCACCAAGCTAGTGTAGAAACATCTGCTATACCTCTGTAGACTCTTTACTTCAACCTAAAAGGGTTGAAGTTGGTGGGCGACCTCCACAGTCTTTTAAAACTCTTTGGTTTGGTCCCACAACAGGCTGAGCTACCCACCCGGCACCTGGTACCCGGCACCTGGTACCCGGCACCTGGTACCCGGCACCTGGTACCCGGCACCTGGTACCCGGCACCTGGTACCCGGCACCTGGTACCCGGCACCTGGTACCCGGCACCTGGTACCTCCAGGTGAGGTCAGGAATCCAGTCCAGGACTGTCCAACCACTGGCAGCTCCTGTTTCAGATGTTCTATGTTCCTGATGGTGTTAAACCTGAAACATGGTCCGAGTTGGAAGGACTGAACAGAACTGGAACCATCATGTCGAGTCGTTGGGTCCCACCAGCAGGCGGCTGGTTCTACTGGTTCTACTGGTCTACCTCAGACTGTTTTATACCTTTAACTAAAGGTTCCTGAGCGGACGGACCAGGTTCTACACAGTCTCCGGTTCTCCTCTAATGAAGCCTCCATGGAACCTCAGAGCTTCTGAAAACTTCACCACCAGGTGGCGTCAGACAACACTGAACCAAAGATGGTTTCTGTTGTTTTACTGGACAGCAGTTCACATCATTTTCATAGAGAAGGTAAAACAACTTAACAGAAGAACCCAGCATGGTTCATGCTTTAATCCACGAATATTCCAGATATAAAGACGTATAAACTACCCAGACATGATGTCAATAAACGATTTCTCCGTCACTGATATTTACTGTTACTGCAGTTTTCCAGTTCAGAACGTAAAACCCATAAAAAAAACATTCAGCCATGATATTTTTTAAGTATTTTGTTGATTCTGGCGTACAGCTCATGAAATCACAAAAATCAGCTTCTTGGAAAATTACATCAGAACCTTGAAAAAAAACAACAGATAAAAAGCAGGTGGTGTCCCCTATACGCCCCCAGTCCGTGGTTGGGGCTCCTTTTACATGAATTACCTGCCAACCCCCCAACACTCTTCAAGGCTATGGTTAAACCGTTTGCTTGTGCGCATTTTTCCTTCCACTAAACCTTCCCCCTGAGCCAGAATCATCTACCTGAACTGAACTTCGTGTATTTCGAGTATTTGTTGGTGAGTGAGCTGCATCAGTGCTGACTGTTCCAGAACCATTTGGTCCTCCAGTTGGTGGCAGTAACCCACCAGCTGATTCCGGTCCGGTCCAACACCAGAGCAGCCAGCAGAACGAGCAGGCTCGGCTCGGTTCGGTTCGGTTCGGATCAGAGTTCTGACGCTGCAGGTCAGACTGGATGATTAACCCAGAGTCCGAGCTGCTCTGTTGTCCTGGTGGCTAACAGCAGCGTTAGCCTGCAGCGGCTAATATTCACACCTTTATTAAAAGCCGCGTTTAGCCGCAGCTGAAATATGGAAACAACGGCGACGAAAAGACGAGACAACAAGAAGTCTCTGCGGGTTAAAGTCATCAGCCTGGGGAACGCCGAGGTGGGAAAGGTACGGCCGTTTCTGCTTGTTTTACACCAAATATACACGGAGACTGGTTCGGTTCAGCTGAACTCTCCCAGTACAGACCGAACTCACTGTTTTATATCAGAATCACTGACTATTACTCTGAAATACACGGAATAACTACCGACAGCAGGAGTTATAAACACATATTTAATATTAATAAGACAATATACCGATGTTTTCAGCTCGGAGGCCAAGACGTTCTGTTTTACGCCAGACTCTGTTTAAATAATAAGTTATTTCATTATTGCTAATAATGTCTGTAAACTACAAAACATTTGAATAGATTTCCTAACAGGCTGATAACCATTCTACTATTCGGGTTACACCTCACCTTTAGAAATTGATCATACACGTATAATTTATGTCTTTAAAAACTATTAGGAGTTAGCTGGTGTAGTGGCCTATACAAAGTAAAACAGGTCTTTTTACCTACTGTCCCTTCCTTTTTAAAAGTCTCACAGTAAATTAGATTTTTCTACCCTAAACCTCCTTACTGCCCATCAGTCAGTCTGTACTGCCCAGGGAGACCTTTGTTATCCACTAGGGGGGGATGTTTCGTACTGATCTGGAGTTAACTGAGGATGTTGTTTCATACAGACCACTCTGTACCCACTAGGGGGACGTTTCGTACCGTCCACCAGACGGTCAGTGCGGCCACGGGAGGTTTCGTACCGTCCACCAGACGGTCAGTGCGGCCAGGGGACATTTCGTACCGTCCACCAGATGGTCAGTGCGGCCAGGGGAGGTTTCGTACCGTCCACCAGACGGTCAGTGTGGCCACGGGAGGTTTCGTACCGTCCACCAGACGGTCAGTGCGGCCAGGGGACGTTTCGTACCGTCCACCAGACGGTCAGTGCGGCCAGGGGAGGTTTCGTACCGTCCACCAGACGGTCAGTGCGGCCACGGGAGGTTTCGTACCGTCCACCAGACGGTCAGTGCGGCCAGGGGAGGTTTCGTACCGTCCACCAGACGGTCAGTGCGGCCACGGGAGGTTTCGTACCGTCCACCAGACGGTCAGTGCGGCCACGGGAGGTTTCGTACCGTCCACCAGACGGTCAGTGCGGCCAGGGGAGGTTTCGTACCGTCCACCAGACGGTCAGTGCGGCCACGGGAGGTTTCGTACCGTCCACCAGACGGTCAGTGCGGCCAGGGGAGGTTTCGTACCGTCCACCAGACGGTCAGTGCGGCCACGGGAGGTTTCGTACCGTCCACTACACAGTTAATACCCAGCAGAAGACATTTTGCAAAGATCTTATGAGTCAGTTTTTAGGTAAGCTACTGGGGTACCAGTGGTTTGATTCAATTCAATTCAATTCAATTCAGTTTATTTATATAGCGCCAATTCACAACAGATGTCATCTCAAGGCACTTAACAAGAAGTCATTTCAATACAATTATACAAACATTCCAATCAGTTAAAAAGTTTCCTATTTAAGGAATCCCAGCAGATTGCGTCAGTCATTGGCGTGAGGTTGGGCAGATTTCCAACCACAGCAATCCTTCAGCAATCCCTCATACTGAGCAAGCATGTAGCGACAGTGGGATCATGGATACCAAACAAAACGGCGGTGCTTGGTCACAACATGGGGGTAATGAGTTGGCGAAGGGGTGATTGGACCCAGAGCTTTGCTAGCAGAAACACATCCTGGTTCCTGACATTAATGAGAATCGTGTTTCTCCCTTCAGAGCTGCATCATCAAGCGTTACTGTGAGAAGAGGTTCGTTCCAAAGTACCTGGCAACAATCGGCATCGATTACGGAGTCACAAAGTGAGTCCTCACTCTGACCGCCGTCCTGACTCTGAGGGTTGTACGTAGCAGTGATGTGTGTGTTTGTGTGTGTCAGAGTTCAGGTCAGAGACAGAGAAATCAAAGTGAACATCTTCGACATGGCCGGACATCCCTTCTTCTACGAGGTGAGACTCTCCAGGAGGTTTCAGGCGATGGTCTGGACTCCTTCAGCAGCCCGTCCGTCCTGCTCTCTGTTTCAGGTCCGTAACGAGTTCTACAAGGACAGCCAGGGCGTGCTGCTGGTGTATGATGTGGGCCTCAGGGAGAGCTTCGACGCCCTGGACAGCTGGCTGGGAGAGATGAAGCAGGAGATGGGTTCTCAGGCCAACATGGACAGCATCGTTTTCGTCGTCTGCGCCAACAAGGTCCGATTCATACCCCAACCCCCATCCCCAGGGTTTAGGTCTGTTTCTACAGTAAAGACAGCTAAAAGACAAACTGCTGGTCTTTGGCGTGTTCAGGTGGACCTGACGAAGCGGCGGGTGGTGGACGAAGGTGAGGGTCGTCTGTGGGCGGAGTCCAGAGGTTTTCATTACTTTGAGACGTCGGCACAGAGCGGCGAGGGCATCAACGAGATGTTCCAGGTAGTCGAGACGTAGAGGTTCGTACCGCTTTAGACGAGGCTCTGAGCATCTTCTGGTCTCCTCCGCAGGCGTTCTTCTCCTCCATCACAGACATGTGTGAGAACGGCGGGAAGCGACCGGTGTCAGAGGTCAGCGTGGGCTTCACCAAGGAGCAGGCCGACACCATCCGCCGCATCCGCAACAGCAAAGACTCCTGGGACATGTTGGGGGTGAAGCCTGGCGCCACGCGGTGAGTCCGAGGTCCACCCCGAATCCGACCCGCCGCTTCTCCTCAACATGTTGACTGTGTTGTCCTTCTTCTCCAGGGAGGAGGTGAACAAGGCGTACAGAAAGCTGGCCGTCCTGCTGCACCCGGATAAATGCGTGGCCCCCGGCAGCGAAGACGCCTTCAAGGCGGTGGTGAACGCCCGCACCTCCCTGCTGAAGAACATTAAATAACACGGAGGAGGAGGAGGCATGGACTGAAGAACCCCACAGCTGCACCAACACGTTTCCCTCCCTATTTATTTATTCTGTGTCTGTGCCACCGTGCTGTCTGCCAACCTTTAACCTTTAACCTTACCTGAGAACAGGAGGAGGACGATGACGACGGCAGAACAAACCAGGTCCTCAGGAGTCATGCAGAGATCTGTGTTTGATTCACTGTTTACAAAAATATACAAATATTCTTTTACCATCTGCCATTTATTATTTATCAATATTTTATTATAATTAATACAAAAATATTAATAATTTTTTAAATGCTCAGAAAGCTTGTTTTCTGTGAAAATTTGTAACATTTTAATTTACTTTAAAATTATTATTTTTCTCAAGTTCTAAAAAGACATTTCAAGGTTTAAATCTAAATTAAATATTTATTATTTTAACATCAAATTGATAAACTAATTTTAGGATTCTTTTAAAATTGTACCTTATTTTTCTTATTATTTAAATTTGCAGATTAAATCAACAAATATTAGAGAAATATTTTTTTGTTTAATCTTCACATTAAAATCTAAACTAAATATTTTGTCACATGTATCCCAACATTTGAATAAACATCAGTTCTTCATAGACATGTTTTTTCCCCCCACAAATGTTGACAACGCAAAATTAACAAAGCAATTTTATTTATTTTTTTGCCAAATGGAATACACTTAACTAGTTTTCAGATAGAATGATAATATTTTAAATAATATATATATATAGATATATATATATATATATGATATTGGCAAATGATTCTTACATTCTAATAAAACAATTTTGAGGATTATAAAGGGGAACAGTTAAATATTTACATTTCACTCTGGAGTTATTGTCATATTTATATTAATCAAATGTTTTATGTTAACAAAAGTTGTTTACATTTTTTTTAGCTAAGCCAAAATTAAATGTTGCAAGTTAAAATATAATAAATTCTACGAGGATGTGGAAGTGTTTTAACTGAACAAAATGATGTAAAATGATGAAGTTTTGTGATTTCTGGGTGATAAAAACTGCAGGAAGTTGTAGTTCCTAGAGTAGATGTTACTCTTCTGTGGTTCTCGGTTCTGTTGGTGTTCTCTTACCAGAACCTAAAGTTTTAGCTGAGCTCAGTAAACGTCCTGATGTAAAGAAAAGGTTCCCAGCTAAATATGTCATGTAGGGTCAAAGTGCATGTTGAATGTTGAAACGTATTTCCAACCAATCGGCTTGAACCCAAGCAGGAGCTTAGGATCAGTTTATGTGAAGAATTTAAACGAGTTAATTAAATAAGTTTAGTTTGTGACGAGGAGCCAAAGTGTTTCTGACTCACTCTCACCAAATCGGCTCGTTTTCATTTAAATCTGAAATGATTAATTTCCTAACGAGACGCAGATGCTGCCCACACTAATTCTGTTTCATCATTCGTTGACATCTTTTCACCTTAAATCTCATTTATTGGGTTTAATTTGACAAGTTAGTGATCGAAGAAACTCTCAGAAATGGTTTGATGTTAACATTCATTTTCCTGTGAATGATTAGAAACAAGCCTGCCAACATCCCATCATTTATCTGAACCCTCATGTTGCCGTAGCAACAGGTTATCCTCCTCATCCTGTGGAAAGCATGTTTCTTCCCACTCCCACTGAAGGTTTACATGAAGGAGACACCGGGGATCCAGAGGAACCATCTGTGTCTGTTTACGAACTTTTTATCCCACCAGAACGAGGTCGACTGTTTGATAAGTTGGCATGGATACATGTTATTATTATAGTTTTATATTTTTACATATTTATGTACGTGTCCAAAGGAATGAATAAAAACAGCCTGAGCTTCCACATGTTCAGCCAAACTGACTCCGGTTTTTATTTAAGCTTTAATTCACAGAAAACTAAACCATTTCTCCAGACCGAGACAGTTTCTGTTCTCGTTGTAACTTTGTTCCAACATAAAGTCTAGAAGACTCGACCTCAGTGAGATTTAGGCGAGCCGGCCTGCAGGGGGAGGGATTCGCCACCAGGTGGCAGCACACTTAGCCTTCACTGCATTCAGTGGATCCATTTTTAGCTCCCTGAGCAGATACTTACAGCCCATCTTCTCAGGTTTCTGTCCATCTGTGAAGTTGTCATCAACATGGTGGCCGCTGTCACACAACCTGAACCTGGCCTGGTTGGAGGCCGGCCAATCCCATCAGGCACCTGAACGGTCACACACAGCCACATGGTTAATCTGGCCGATTAATGAGCCGCCTTTTGTCCATTCGAAGGGTTCCTGATGGGATTACCGCAGCACTCGGACATCTGCTGGTCAACTTCAGCTCATTACACCAAGCTGCTGCATCTCAGGCGGACCTGGTTCTCTGACTGGAAGCCTGTGGTTGTGACCTGAGGGTATCGCCTTCTTTACCAACCGACACCATGAAGACTGGAAGCTTCCTGCAGACTAGACGTCACCATGCAGAAGGTCGATGAAGAAATGAGGAGCTGGGGAAGACTGGATGAACATCAGAGCCAGGTCAAAGAAGAGAGAGAATATTCATGACTGTTTCACTATGAGCTGAATAAGATGAAACTTCAGATGGACAACAGAAGAGAGACAACGGCACCATACAGGAACCGGAGTCCTTTCTGTAGGAGATGATTAAACTCTGGATGAAGTCAGTTCTGCAGCCAGTGAGTAGAACCGTCTGTTCACCTCTGACTCGGTTCTGTTTCTAATAATTAGAGAGTGCTGGTTCCTGACCCGGTCACCTAAGGTGAACCTTCTCTTACACACCTACTGATTTGTTCCCTTTGAGCCATTCCACCTTCAATCCAAGGATTTCCTTTACCTTCAGTTTTGTGTGAAGCAGGAGTCCTCCTCAACAGTTCTGGTTCTGGTCTGTTGCTTTGCCCACAATAAGAAAGTTGGCGCTGGCCTCACCTGGCATTAGATTAAGACCATCTGCTTCATCAGCACTCGGAGGCCTCTGCTAAATACAGACACTAAAACATGTGCATCATCAGGACAGAAAGGTAAGCACAATAATAATATAAACCTGGTATTTACGTAGAAGTGAAATCCTTTAGAACTCAAAGATGTGCAGCTTGAGAAAAAACCACAGAGTCCAAGAGCAGAGCTCTGAGGTCCACCTCAGATTAAACTTTAACCTATGATTTTCTTAACCTTTTGATGGCCATAAAGTAATTCTGCTAGCTAAATACCGAGTGATGGCACTGATCTGGAGTCATGGCAGATTTCTGCTCCAACAGGCTCCGTAGCTCAGTATCACCATCCACATAACCATGACTGAAAACCACACCTCACTGAAAAATGGCGACTGTGAGTCAGCGAGGCCGGGCAGCGACATCACCTTCAGCGCAAACATCAGCCCCGCCCACGGCTTACGAAGGAAACGTCTTCTGTGGCAGACCGCCGTCAGGAACATCATCGACCAGCACAACCTGTACTCTCTGAGGCTCGCTGGAGGACTGGAGAGAGGCAGGCACCGCATCACCGTCACAGACGCCTACATTGCTGACATCAACAGGTAGGATGTCATCAGCAGGTGAAGATCGTGGGTTTTCTCATTGGGTCTTGAGCTGTTCTCTTTCTGTGCTTCTGCAGGCAGATACGCAATAAGACGTCTCATGGCAACGTCTGGCAGAAGCGTCGCTCATCTGCGGCTCGTGTTCATCCAACAGCGCATAGGATTTCTGTCCAAACACAAGTGGCACAACGTTTGCTCACCGATGCCGACTTCTTTGTGTCGTACGGATCAACGGTCCGAGGCGTCTTCATTCCTACGATGCAGCTGACGTTCAAGTAGAGAAGCACAATGTGCAACATGACCAAAAACCATTAAAACATGTCTGAGGTGAAACAGTTCGTAACATTTCTTCTGGTCCATCTGACCCATCAGGTCTGCTGACCTGGAGCTGACCTACCAGCAGTTCTCCTCAGCTCAGAAAAGAACCTCTCTGGTCGTCACCAACCTTATCGACATCTTCATCCGACTGTTCATCTCCCTGGTGACCTGGCCAACAGGCTGGGGGGGCGTGGCCTGTGACTGGCTGATTGGCCTATCTGTCATTCTGTGGGCGGGGATCTGTGGGCTGTCAGTGGCAAAGAACGAGGTGATTACATCACCACAGTGGCTCAGGTACGTCTGAAACTAAGCTTAGTTTTTTGCAGCAGCATAATAAATCGGAGTACTCACCGTGCATCCTCTCTTAGGTACCTGTCGGTGGTCACCTGGATGTCTCAGACTGTCCAGGTGTTGGTTGGTGTTTTCAGCTGGGCTGAAACCGATCACTCCTGGTATGTCTTCTTCACTCTGTTCTCCACCTATACCCTGTTGCCCCTGCCCCTCCCTTGGTCAATTGCTGCTGGGACAATAACCTCCACCCTGCACCTCCTGGTGGATGTCTGTTGGCACTACAGTAACCAAGTTTTGATCAGAAGGGTTAGAAACCTTATACTTCTCACTTTTTATTGCCATACGTTCTCCTTGTTCTCTTTGTCAGTCCAAATGTCTTTCCCTCCTATTTCTTCTTGCTCCTGTTCTTTCCTTTGGTTTGATTTTACCTGTACAGGTGTTCTCAAAGGCTTTGTTGTACCTGGCAATGAACACCGCAGGTATCTTCATTAACTACCTGTCTGACCGGACGCAGCGGCAGAGTTTTCTGGAGACCCGAAGATGTATCGAAGGACGAGTCCGACTGGAGAGGGAGAACCAAAGACAGGTAAAGTCTTCCCCACTCAAACACATTTAGATGAAACAAAAATGCCCATCTGTGTTGTCTCTCTCTCTCAGGAGCGTTTGGTAATGTCCATCCTACCACGCTTCCTGGTCCTGGAGATGATTGGCGACATGTCCGCAGTTGATGAATATCTGCTGCCTCAGCAGTTCCATAAAATCTACATCCACCACTACAAGGACGTCAGGTTACCAAACACCTTTCAGCTTGAATGAAGAGATAGCTTCTGACACAGCAGTAAACATTTTCTCTGTTTGTCCAGCATCCTGTTTGCGGACATCATTGGCTTCACGTCTCTCTCTTTGATCCTTTCGGCTCAGGAACTCGTTAAAACACTCAATGAGCTTTTCGGACGCTTCGACAGGCTGGCTGAGGTCCCGTCATCCTTTCCAACCATTTTTATTTTAACTGTAAGCCTTCTTTGAGGATGACCTTCATGTTTCTCTTGTGTGTGTGCAGGAGCATCAGTGTTTGCGGATCAAGATCCTAGGCGATTGTTACTACTGTGTCTCTGGAGTCCCAGAGCCCCAGCGAGGACATGCCCGCTGCTGTGTGGAGATGGGCCTCAGCATGATCAGCACCATACGGTAAGAAAACCGACCTCCCAAACACCGGTTGCACAGAGATCTCGCTGACATGCACGCATCTTGTTGCAGGTATGTCCGTCGGGAGCTGGAGCAGGAATTGGACATGCGGATTGGCGTCCACTCAGGTTCTGTCCTCTGCGGCGTGTTGGGTCTTCAGAAGTGGCAGTTTGACATCTGGAGCTGGGATGTCGACATCGCCAACAGTCTGGAAGCTTCAGGAGTGCCAGGGTCAGCAGTGTCTCCATAGTTTAACACGTGGGCCTCAGCAGGATAGCTAGAAGAACAGTAGAATTAGATCTGCTCATGTTTCTCCTGCCTGGTAAAGAGATGTCCTTCTCTCCCAGGCAGGTCCACATTTCACAGGCCACTCTGGACTGTCTGGGTGGGATCTATGAGACCGAAGAGGGCCACGGCCAGGACCGGAGCGAGTTTCTACGCAAACACAATATTGACACATATCTAATCCGCCCGGCGACACGAGAGGAACCCCAACCCCCAAAAGCAAGGCGTCCAAGTTACGATGAACTGACCACTTGGAGTGCCGAGCTGCCGTTTGGAGACATCCTGGGGATGAATTTCGTAAGTACATGAAATACATTTGGAGAAAATTTGGATATTCCAGGAGTAATTTTATAAAATTTTTCCTTATCCATCTCTGGGCCTCGTAGATCCTCGCCACTTTCACCAATGGTTCTCTGACCCAGCTGCCCAATAACATCGCAGCTCAGCGTTCTGGTTCACGGGAAGTAAACAAGAGGATTCGCCAGGCGATGGAAGTTCGGAGCAGCGAGAGAATGAGGAAAGAGCACATCACCACCTTCACGCAGGTGTTCAAGGACTCTCAGATGGAGGGAAAGGTAACGTCCTGCTGGGGGAGGGGCCGTCAGGTTCAGGTATCATCTGCAGGTGACTCATCATAGTCTACTTCCATTTCAGTATTCGCAGATGAGAGACGAACTCTTTAAATCTAACATGGTTTGTTCCTTCATCCTTCTCATACTGCTGATGGCCGTCCAGGTGCTGATTCCTGCCCCCAGGTACTCTAGTCCGTCCATGAACTCAAAGCCAAACACACAGCAGATTCATTCCTATTTCATAAACAGAAAGTTCTAGTATAAACAGGAAAACTTTGTCAACAAAACAGAGAACGCTCAGTACTGACAGCTACTGTTCATGTCTTTGTGTTCAGGTTGTGTCTGATGGTGGCACAGTTCATCATCAGTGGCTGCATTTACTTCATCCTCCTATTGTTGACTCTGGGGGAGGAGTTTAAGCATTGCCCCGCCCCCCTACAGTCGCTCTGCTGTTGGGTTCATGAAACCAAGTATGCTCGAACTGTCCTCATGCTAACTGCCATAACCATCAACTCTGTGATCGCCTCTGTGAACATTGTAAGTCTACCGAAGGGGGACCATCAACAGTATCTCCATGTTGTGTTCAGGGCTGCTGGGAAACTTGAGCTGCTGCTGTGAATGCAAAGGTTGAAACGCGTTTCTTGCCTCTACTCTTTCAGCTCTGGTGTGATTGGTCAGAGTCCAGCTTTAGTGAACCCCTGGTGACTCAGCCCCCCTCCAGGTGGCCATATATGAACATCTGTACTCATCCAGAGGTGAGCGCTCTCCCAGAACAGGACGTTGACTCTCCTACCTACCAAAGTAACAGTACCCTTTAACCTTTACCAGTTCATGGTGCTGAGCACCGTGGTCGCCATGGTTAGCTGTGCGGTGTTCCTCAGGCTGAGCTGCATGATACAGCTGGCCTTCCTGCTGCTGACCGCCGGCTTCTACACCTTCGTCATCGAGATGCAGAGGTACGTTTAGGTGCTTTGGGACGTCTCTAAGTGGAATCTTCACGCCGTCTCATCTTGTCCTCCTGTTGATCTGGTCCGAGGTCAGCTCCCAGCAGCTTTGCCGGGGCGGAGTTTGTCTGGTTCTCATGTCGATGTTCGTAGTCGCCGTCCTCTACAACAGCAGACAGGTGAGGCCAGCAGGGCAGGCTGGTTCCCAGGGCTTCTGTCTTCAGCGGCTAACTCTGGTTCTTCTTCGTTGGTAGCTGGAGGCCATGGCTCGGCTGGATTTCTTGTGGCGCCTGCAGGCCAGGAAGGAAGTGGAGGACATGAAGGAGCAGAGGGAGCACAATGAGTGTCTGCTGCTCAACATCCTGCCGGCTCATGTGGCTCAGCACTTCCTGGAGAGAGACACCAACGACGAGGTGACCCGACTCACCTGGGTTCCATCTGGACCTGGAGGAAGGTTCTGTCTAAGCCAACCCTGCTGGTGTGTTTGGGTCCTAGGAGTTGTACTCTCAGTCGTACCAGCGGGTCGGGGTTCTGTTCGCCTCCCTGCCGGGCTTCTCTGACTTCTACGAGCAGAAGGAGCTCGCCCATCAACACGTCGAGTGTCTCCGCCTCCTCAACCACATCATCAGCGACTTCGATGAGGTAACAGCCCCGAACCTGGGCTTACTGAACCGGACCCTGACCCTGACCAGCCTGGATCTGTGTCCCTGCAGCTGCTGGACGAGTGTTACTTCCAGGAGGTGGAGAAGATCAAAACCATCGGCAGCTCCTACATGGCAGCTTCAGGCCTCTCACCTGACCGACAGGTGAGCCCCGCCCCCAAATCCCCTCTCTGTGCTCATTGGTCACGGCTGATTGATGACGGTGCTGTGTTTGATCAGGAGTGTGAGGATGGCTGGCATCACCTGAGTGAGCTGGTTCTGTTCGCTTTGGCCATGGAGGAGACGCTGCGGCAGATCAACACGCAGACTGGGAACCAGTTCCAGCTGAGAGTCGGTGGGGCCAGCACACACGCACTGCAACACACACACTGCAACACACACTGCAACACACCACTGTAACGCACACACACACACACTGTAACAGACACACGCACTGCAACACACGCACTGCAACACATGCACTGCAACACACCACTGTAACGCACACACACACACACACTGTAACAGACACACGCACTGCAACACACACGCACTGCAACACACGCACTGCAACACATGCACTTCAACACACCACTGTAACGCACACACACACACACACACACACTGTAACAGACACACGCACTGCAACACACACGCACTGCAACACACGCACTGCAACACACGCACTGCAACACATAGCCACTGCAACACACACGCACTGCAACACACGCACTGCAACACAGACGCACTGCAACACACACACTGCAACACACACACACTGCAACACACACACACTGCAACACACGCACTGCAGCACACACGCACTGCAACACACACACTGCAACACACCACTGTAACGCACACACACACACACTGTAACAGACACACGCACTGCAACACACACGCACTGCAACACACGCACTGCAACACACGCACTGCAACACACATAACACTGCAACACACACACTGCAACACACACACTGCAACACACGCACTGCAACAGACACACGCACTGCAACACACACACACACACACACACACACACACACACACTGTAACAGACACACGCACTGCAACACACACGCACTGCAACACACGCACTGCAACACACACACACTGCAACACACACACACACACACACACACACACACACACACTGTAACAGACACACGCACTGCAATAAACACACCAACACACACAGTACCACACTGCAACAAACACAGCAATTGTTTCTTATATTTAAATTATTTTTTTACAGCAGGGTAAAATATATAAAAACAATAAATTATTAATTTATTTATAAACATTTAAAAAGTCACAAAAAGTATGTTAAATATTACTATAAAAATGATAAAACTGTTACGCTTATAAAAATTATTTGAAAAATATGTAAAATACATTTAAAATCTTTCACTATTCTGTCTTAACATTGTTTATTTTGTTTATTCTAAAAAAATTTTATTCCAAAAATTATGAGAGCTGCAAAATTTAGAAGGAATAAATGTTTTATAATTGTAATAACTGACTTAAAAATGTCAAAATAAAAACTAATCCAATTTAATCCAATTAAAAATAATCATGTTACCTTTATCAAAGTTTTACATTCGTTCATTTCAGATGATTTTCTGTCAATTTAAAATATTTTCATTATTAAATGCCAGTATTTCTTATAGTTTATTTTTGCCTAAAATTTCCCCAAACCTTCAATAATGCTTACGATGTCTAATTACCGATGTTTCCATTATTGTGCAATCTGCCGTCTGACCTACAGGGGTCGCCCACGGGCCGGTGATCGCAGGCGTGATCGGCGCCACCAAGCCTCAGTACGACATCTGGGGGGCGACGGTGAACATAGCGAGCAGGATGGAGAGCACCGGGGTCAGCGGGAGGATCCAGGTAAGCGCACCTGTATGTGGGAGGAGCTTATGTAGCCATGACGGCTCTCATCTTCATCTTCATCTCCCTTCAGGTCCCAGAATCCACCAGCTGCGTTTTGGTGGAGCGCGGCTTCCTACGGCAGCTCAGAGGGGACATGTATGTCAAAGGCATCAGTGAGCGTCATGGAAAGGTGGGTTGTTAAATTCCAGACCTTAATACTAAAGTAAACCTTTGGTAAACGGTGTGGAAACGTCTCGTCTTTCAGGTGCGGACGTTTTTTATCAGCAACCGGGACGAGCGCTCGAGCTTTGTGGAGCGTGGCGGTGGGCGGGGCTTCAGCATGAACAGGAACACCCTGGGAGCCGTGGTCTACAGTCTGGTCCAGGCCAAGAAGAGGGAGAAGCTGAGGGAGGAGAACGGAGGCTTCCACCTGGTCGAGGCGTCCTAAACTCTGGACTTTAGCTGACAGAACGAGGACGTTTTAAAACCCAAAGAATCGTCTCTTTACCTCAAAGTTCAGGAGAAACTTGATTATCCTGTAGAACCTGGGGCCAACAACCTGACCCTGATCCCACCTCCAGATTACGCCATAAAACACTCTATGCTAGCTTATTTTTTTAACTAAAAAGTGATTTTTACTGTGGGAATTAAGAAGCACAGAACTGAATTGGTTTGAAAGTTTTTGCTGAAGGAATTATAAAATTTTTGATGTTTTTGTATATTTGTAGTTCCTAAAATGTAACCACAAAGTAAAATAAAAACGTGTATACGTGTGGACGTGTTTGAGACTAGTGTGTGATTCAGTTGTTCAGCTACAAACAGGTAAAAATTGATATTTTTATGCTAAAAGCTGATAATGATTTATTTCTGTTTGCGTTAATGAGGCTTTATGTAACCTGGAGTTCCTCATGGCTGAGTGTCCGGCCCCCTGTCATAGTTCAGCTCGGTTGAAGGCCTCAGCTGCTTCTTCATGACGACGCCACGCTCCACCTCATCTATACGCTGCGTTACATCCATAAAAACCAACAGCAGACTATTTGTGGACATTTTTGAGCTCTGGAGGGCAAATCGAATTGATTCTAAGCTCTGAATCACATGAACCGCTGAGTGAGGTGAACAGGACCGTCCGCTTAATGCTGAGGAACTGAATGAAAGTCTGGTGAAACAATGGCCCTCATTCTGCTCCAGGAGAGGAAATCAGCTGATGGAAGCATCCCCGCTGGCTTCGGTCTCACCAATTCATCCTTGATGGACCCAGGTCAGTCTGAAGGTACCGGCCGCTCACCGCAGACAGAACCAGTCATCCTACGTTTGATGATTTTGTCAATCTGTGGTTTTCTCAGCTGAAGCAAAAAGGAACAGTTTTCCTTCAACATTTATAGACACCATCCGTCTCAGCCAATCACAGCGCCCGCATTTCACTGCTGTTACCTGAAGAGTCCAGCAAAGACGGCCTCCGTTTGTCAGAACCAGCGCCGACCCAGTGGAACACAAATACTAATTTCTGGGCCGACCACCAGAACACAGCGATTCTGCAGCAGAACAATACACCAGACCAGACCAGCAGGTTCACCTCCTAATGGGTAAAAACAACAACTAACTGAATGTTTAGGAGTGGCCTAGTCAAAGTCTGGAGTTAAATCCGATTTAGACGATGGAAAACCCTCCCAGAGCAGAGCGGGTCAGAACTTCAGTGATGTTAGAGACTCGGTACCAGCTATCAGCACCAGTTAGTACCGTTAGGGGGTGATAACTTTCTCATGCAGGGTTGGAATATTTTTATTAATAAATGAATGAAATCTTTTGGATTTCCATTTTTAGTCAGATGGTCTCGTTTTAAAATGAGTCTGAAACATTAAAGCAACAGCTGAAGGAATCTGACAGGGGTGTAAATACTTTTTACCAGCTCTGTATCAATATGTCCCTGTCTGTGCTGCATGCAGGCCAGACTTTATTCTCTACTGGATGTTTGTGTGGAGCTTTAATGTTTTATTAGCTCTGCTCTCCTATTGGTTGATTTTATGATGTCATCTATTATAAGCTCTATCTCTCATTCTGATTGGCTGGTTTCATGATGCTAACATCATTAATAATGATCAGATGAGCCTTTATTAATCTTCATCATACCTTTAGCAGCGTCTAAACCAGCTTAGCTGACCCATACTGTACTACAGCAGCCTCCCTGGTGACCTTTGACCCTCAGCTTGAAGCCCAGCTGTGAATAATTAGCCTGCAGAGGCGTGTAATAAGTTTATGATCAAAGTTCTTACTGTAGCCGGTCATCGACCCGCCTGCTGCTCTCGCCGAGACCCATTCAGCTCATTGAGCCGTCGCCTCGGGCCGCTGGTTCTGGGAGGAAGAGGAGGAGGAAGACGAGGAGGAGGAGGAGGAGGAGGAGGAGGAGGGATCCAGACCTTCCTCTGGAGAAGCTCTATTAACAGCCAGCAGCAGGATGGAGGAAACGCAGGACACCAGCAGCATGAACGGGACCGTGGCTGAAGCTCAGAACCGGGCCGGCGCCGACCAGCTCATCTTCTTTGTGAATGGAAGGAAGGTAAGACCGGACCGGCTCCAGGTTCTGATCACGTTCAGCAGACCAGAGGTCTGAGAGCATGCTGCATGTTGGCTGATCTGAGCGGTTCTGCTGACCCGATCTGACCCAAGCCGAGCCGAGCGGTTCTGGGCTGGAAGGAGAATAGAAACATATTCAGAAAACATTTACAGTAATAATCTGACTGGAAGATCTGAGCAGAACGTGGAGAGATGCTGTGAAATCACAGATATTCACAAGACAACAGCAGCTGGTTCTGGTTTCAGACCCGACCCGTCTTCATCCATGCCTTAGTTTACACAAATATGGATTCAGTATGAAATTTATTTTTGTTTTTTTCCTTTATTTACATTTTTTATGATTTTTACTTTCTTGTTGTGTTCTTAATTCATTCTTAACTTTATTTATTTGGTAATTAATACTTTTTAACGTATTTTATTTCAATAACTTTTAATGATTTCTTTATTTAATAATGTATAAATCTTGCAATGTTTTATTTGTTTATTTCTTTCTAACTTTTTAAAATGTTTATTCATATATATATATATATATATGTTTATTTAAATGTATAGATGTTTTAATTATAATTGTAACTTTTAATGTTTAATTAATTAATTTTATTACATTTTAATGTTTATTTATTAATTTATTTTATAACTTTTTAATGTTTTATTATTTTATTTCTTATTTAATTTTATTCTGTTTTTATTTTAAATAATTAATTAATTATTTTATAACATTTTTATTGTGTAATGCTTTATTAATTTATTAATAGATTTTTCTTTGGTGTGAAATGTTGCAGATTGTTGAAAAGGACGCCGACCCTGACATGACTCTGCTGACCTACCTGAGGAGAAAACGTAAGATCCAACCCACAGCTCATCAGTAATCATAGATGTGAACCGTCAGAACAATCGTCTGGACTCACAGAACCAGAACCAACATGGTTCTAAGCTAAGGTTCTAGAGGTTTCCAGGCTGATGGACACCAACTCGCTGACGTCTACCTGGGAATGATTTCCAGACTTTTCTGTTCACTTCATGTAAAACTTCTGCTAGAGGGTTTAGGGTTGGAAAAGTTTGTACACCCTTAAGCCGATGTTTTGTTGAATCCGAAGGGTCTCCTGGTACCTTCTCTCCCGGTACTCCTGCTTAACTGGTTGCCTTAGATGATTATGAAGCAACAGAACTGGATGTTTTTCCCATTAAACTTAGTAAATAATTCATGGTTTTACTAGTCTTTAGGTCTTAAAGCTGTAATATTAGAGGAGGAGACCTGTGAGAGCTGCAGGAGGTTTCTCAAGAGTCGTCCGGTCACAGTGAGGTCAGTGATCGTCTGTCCCAACCGCCAGTTAAAGTCCAACGCTTTTACACCAACTTCCTGCCAAGTTAAAGAATTGTGGACCAATCAGAGAGCAGGCCTTACACCACCAATAACAAAATGGAGTTTAGATCAGAAACTTGGAGAAACAGCTGCAGAAATATCCCATTTCCTATTAGGAAGTTTTGTTTTTTTCCTGAAGTCAACGAGTCTTGGACAGTAACCATGTCCAAGTCAGGGAGTTCTAGGAAGTTCTGTACCAGCCAGTTCTTGATGTTTAAGGCATGAGCCAGCCTGGAGTTTTCATTGGGACTGAAAAGGTCGGATTTCATCGGCGCAGGAATCAATGATGACGATTTAAATGAGGAAATAAATTACAAACTAGGAGAGCGCAGACCTCCACCAAGGCAGCTCAATCCCCCCCACAGACAGTGATCTAGATCACCCCCAAAATCTAATCCCTTGTTCCTGGTCATTTTCTGAACATTTCATCAAAATCCATTTATAACTCCTTCATTTATGTTGCTAACAAACAAGCAAACAAACCCTGGCACAAACATAACCTCCTTGGCATAGGGCCGAGGATGGAACCCTGAGGTACCCCAGGATGAAGGGAGTCTAGAATGAGTTCAGAGGAGCAGTGGAGAGCGACGGATGGAGAGGAAGCTTGGGCCGACAGAATCGAACCTTCAGGAGTGGAGAGGTTCTGGGTCTAATGGAAAAAACTGCTCCAGTCGTCAATGTGCAGACAACAGGTCAGCTGAGACGATGAATCAGCCACAACCAAAGAGGGAGTTGGAGGACAGTGAATGCATCTGGAAGATAACAGGAGATCAGCTGAGGACAGATTTCTTGGAACTTGGAGTTTTTTTTACATGATGTTGGACAAATATTGCAGATTGACAGATTTCTGACATTTAACATGAGGGGCTGAAAGGTGTCTTGTAGTTTATTCAGCTTCTCCTGTAAGGGCTCTGGTTGTGTCCAGGAGCCAGGAGGCTGTGTTGGTCCGGACCTCCTCGGGTTATATGAGGCAGCAGTGTTCAATAAGATATTCAGCCTCTATAGCTCAGCAAATACAATTTGTATCATGAACAGTGAGAACATCAGCAGGCAGGAGGTCAGAGTGCGTTCCTGAGACCGCATTTCTGTCAATGATTGGCTGATCTCCACATAAATCCACCGTGTCTGTGTTCCTTCAGTGGGTCTAACAGGAACCAAGCTGGGCTGTGCTGAAGGGGGATGTGGCGCCTGCACCGTCATGCTGTCCAGATACCAACCACACACCCAGCAGCTGCTGTATCCTCCCGCTGTCTGAATGGGTGTCATGTGCTTCCATCTGACTTCTGAGGTTTTTCACACCGACAAACCGATTTCACAGCTGCTCAGTCAACATTTGTCTTTAACTGAACTCAGTCACTATGCCGTCAACGCCTGCCTCGCACCCCTGTGCTCTCTACACCTGGTTGCCGTGACAACAGTTGAAGGAATTGGCAGCGTGGCGAGAAAGCTACATCCTGTGCAGGTAAGATGGCCAACCTTTAACCCCCTTTAACAGGCAGAACCTTCATCAACGTGAAAGTTTGTGTCTTTGTGTTCAGGAACGAATCGCCAAGTGTCATGGCTCACAGTGTGGCTTCTGCACGCCGGGAATTGTCATGTCCATGTACGCACTACTGAGGAACAACCCCGCACCAAAGATGGCCGACGTGGAGGAGGCCTTCCAAGGTTCTCAGCCTCGTTAGTTTACCCTAGAGGGGAAGCAGACGAGCCGTCGAGTTGTTCTCACTACAATAATGAAAATCCTCTTTGCTTTCAGGAAATCTGTGCCGCTGTACTGGATACAGACCGATTCTGGAGGGATACAAGACCTTCACAGTGGTAGGAAGACCTCTACAGATGTCTTTGTGTTTCAGGCTTCAGTAACTTTACCAATGTTTCTCAGTGACACTCAGCTGTCCCTGTAGAGACGACTCCCATAAGTCCACAAAGAGACGGTAGAAACTTTCAGGCATCCATGTGGAGGCAGTAATGACTTCTAGGTGTACACATTAAAACAACCAATGATTCGTAGGTGTCTACCTTGCAGAGGTGGATAGATTACCTGGAGATTATCCTCATTAAGAGTAAAACTACTCTAAAAGTAAAATTAACTAGTTACTATCCACATCTGCTACCTTGAGGCAGTAGCAACCAGCTGTGGAGGCAGAATTGACTTCTAGGTGTACATATGAAAGAACCAATGATTCCTAGGTGTCTACCTTGCAGAGGAGGAAAGAGTACCTAGAAATGTACTCATCAAGAGTAAAACTACTCCTAAAAGTAAAATTAACTAGTTACTATCCCCCTCTGCTACCTTGTGACAGTAGCAACCAGCTGTGGAGGCAGTAATGACTTCTAGGTGTACATATGAAAGATGGTACCAACTTCCCAGATAAAACGGTGAAGAACTTCAGGGGTACCAGTTGTGGGAGTAGCAGTTTCCAAACGTATAACTTCAGTGTGTTTACATACAGACGGTAACAACTTCCAAATGTGTGAAAATGAGCTTTAGGTGTCCACACGTAGAGAATAAGGATTTATAGAGACAGTAGCAAGTTCCAGGTGTCTTTTATTTGTATTGCTCTAGGATGGAGGTTGTTGTGGAGACAAAGGGACCAACGGCTGCTGTATGACCGATGGGAACGGAGCTTTCCACGACTCAAAGGACAACCCTGAGGCAAGCCTCACCAAGAGACTGTATCAGTACTAATATCTTGCGTTGATCAGCATGTTTAAGGCAGTAAAACATATGTTTTTTGCACAGGAGGCCACGCCTCTCTACAACAGCGCCGAATTTGAGCCTTATGACCCGACACAGGAAGTCATCTTCCCCCCTGAACTCATGGTAAATAACGCAGTGATGCTGAAGATGCCTTCTAAGTAGTTAAAAATTATTCATATGATGCTCATAACCCAGAGCATCATCAACATATGGTAAAAATCTAAAGTCCATGAGGGAACAGCAGCAGTCCAGATGTACTACAGTGTTACCGGCTGTAGTTTCACTACTTCTAGTGTCATTGTTCATCAACTGTGAGAAAATAAACTATTACCCAGTAAACTATTTCATAAGCAGCACCAAATATGTGGTTAATAACCAGAGCTGAGTGTTAAATGTTCTCCTTTGCTTTCATCCTCCTCTAGAATCTGTGTAGAGGTCAAAGGTTGGCGCCTTCTCTATGTTTCCGTGGAGAATGGACAACATGGCTGCAGCCGCAGAGTCTGGAGGAGCTTCTGCTCCTGAAGTGGGAACATCCAGAGGCCCGAATCGTGATCGGAAACACCGAAGTGGGTCAGTCTGCTGCCGTTCATCAAACCATCCCACCGTTCATGCGTTCATCCAACCGTTCATCTTTTCATCCAACCGTTCATCCAACCGTTCATCTGTTCATCCAACCGTTCATCTGTTCATCCAACCGTTCATCTGTTCATCTGTTCATCCAACCGTTCATCTGTTCATCCAACCGTTCATCTGTTCATCCAACCGTTCATCCAACCGTTCATCTGTTCATCCAACCGTTCATCCAACCGTTCATCTGTTCATCCAACCGTTCATCCAACCGTTCATCTGTTCATCCAACCGTTCATCTGTTCATCCAACCGTTCATCCAACCGTTCATCTGTTCATCCAACCGTTCATCTGTTCATCCAACCGTTCATCTGTTCATCTGTTCATCCAACCGTTCATCTGTTCATCCAACCGTTCATCTGTTCATCCAACCGTTCATCCAACCGTTCATCTGTTCATCCAACCGTTCATCCAACCGTTCATCTGTTCATCCAACCGTTCATCCAACCGTTCATCTGTTCATCCAACCGTTCATCTGTTCATCCAACCGTTCATCCAACCGTTCATCTGTTCATCCAACCGTTCATCTGTTCATCCAACCGTTCATCCAACCGTTCATCTGTTCATCCAACCGTTCATCTGTTCATCCAACTGTTCATCTGTTCATCCAACCATTCATCCATCTGTTCATCCAACCATCCATTTGTTCATCCAACCATCCATCGTTCATCCAACCGTTCATCCATCTGTTCATCCAACCATCCATTTGTTCATCCAACCATCCATCGTTCATCCAACCATCCATCTGTTCATTCATTTGTTCATCCAACCATTCATTCATCTGTTCATCCATCCATCCATCCATGTATCCATCCATCTATGCATCCATCCATCTGTTCATCCATCCATCTGTTCATCCATCCATCCATCCATCCATCCATCCATCTATTCATCCATCCATCTGTTCATCCATCCATCTGTTCATCCATCCATCCATCCATCCATCAATCAATCTGTTCATCCGTCCATTCGTTCGTCCGTCCATCCATCCATCCATCCATCCATCCATCCATCCATCCATCCATCCATCCATCAATCTATCCATTGTCCTTCTTTACAGGAATTGAAGTCAAATTTAAAAACATGGTGTACCCAGTGATCCTGGCTCCGGGTTTCATCGCTGAGCTGAACGCTGTGACTCACACTGAGGACGGTGAGATCAACTCTTCCTCACACCTTCACTGCAAAAACCTGATGGACCTGGTTCATTTTTAGACTATAACTTCCAAACATACAACACTAGACATGACTAAAAAGCCTGTGGTTTTCAGGTATCATCTTTGGTGCAGCGTGCACTCTCAGTCACATGGGGGCAGTGCTGAGGGAGGCAGTGCAGACTCTTCCTCCTCATCAGACCGAGGTCTTCCAGGCCATCTTGGAGCAGCTGCGATGGTTTGCAGGACAGCAGATCCGTAACGTAGCTGTGAGTCAGTCAGTAGACACCTTGTGCAGAACGTTTGGTACCATCTGGTAGAGTAGATCTAAAGTAATCACACGGGTGGTACAGTGGATTCCTTAGATGGTTCAGCTGCCTCTGAGTAACTGATTGTGTTGTTGTGTTTTCAGGCTGTTGGTGGAAACATCATGACAGCTAGTCCCATATCAGACCTGAACCCTGTGTTTATGGCAGCGGCCTGTAAACTCACTCTGATGGACAAAGGTAGAATCTTTCCTCTAAATTCATCTGGTTCTGAAAGGACTCACCAAGATGCAACTCTGATGCTGCAGAGAGAGAGAGAGACATAATGTCCTGATGTCACAATGTTCCTGGGTGTTTACTGTTCAGAGGAGGCGGGGCTTAAGCGACCTTTAATCAAAAGTCCAAACTGGACGTCTTTCTGCCTGTAAACAGGCTGTTATATAAGTTTTCATCAGCGCTTGTGCAACACAGAGTTTTTAATGTTTTCTGACACTAGTGAAGCCTGTTAGGTTGAGGGACAACGGTTCATGTTATTCAGTTAGAGCTACTGATTCAGATCTTTGCAGATGATTATCCAAGAGGTGCTGCAAATGGAAGCATCCGATTAATCAACTGCTTGTTCTGGACCTGGACAGCTAGTAGTAACTGAACAAGCCATGAAGTATTCAAGAGTCAAATGTGTCTGTGAGGAACCTCAGCCTGATTAAAATGCTGTGGTTGGACCTTCATCAAATGTCAATTAACTGAAATGACATTAGAAGAGAGAGAGGAGTACAACTCCTCCACCAGACAGAAAAGCACCGTAGAGCTGAATACTATGTGTTTGAAGTCATCAAAGCTTCCTGTTACTGCATCTTAATTTTGATTTTTCACTTCTCCGTCCACTAGATGGCAGTCGTGAGGTTCAGATGGATGATAGCTTCTTCACAGGTTACAGGAAGACAGCTGTACAACCTCAGGAGATCCTGTTCTCTATACACATCCCATACAGCAAGAAGGTAGGGGCAACAGACCTCCTGGTCTGGCTTCGTGCACAGCTTGATGCTGCGAAAGTCTTTTCAACCCAACTCTTTGGACCCTGTGGTATTTTTCTCTGTGGTTGAAAAAAGGAGTAGTTTTACTGTTAAACTCTTTGTACTTTTCTAACTACTTTGTACTTTTCTTCGTACTGTCCTAACTACGCAAAACCAATAATTTCCTGTTTTTAAAGAGCAGAAAATAGGCTAAGAAACTCTATACATTTCTTTAACACCCATGCATACGTGCAAAACATGACCCCTAGCATAATCTAAATTCTCAAAACTGTCACAAATATCTTGGAACCTTGTGTTCAATGCCATGTGTCATATGAAACCATTTAAACTATCAGAAAACATCATGTCAACTAGCAGCCTCCACCTTCTCTGTCCCCTTTCATCCTAACTTGTTTGGGGCACCTGGTCTTTTCTCTCTCCATAGTGTCAGTTCATGTCAGCCTTCAAGCAGTCCCCTCGCCGTGAGGATGACATCAGCATTGTCACCGCAGCAATGAGCGTCCTCTTCTCTCCTGGGACTGATATCGTTAAAGACCTGAGGCTGAGTTATGGCGGCATGGCGCCGGTGACTGTCCTGGCCAAAAAGATGGCCAACAGGCTGCTGGGAAGGTAAGAACCAAAGCCTAAAGATTAAAACGGTAAGAGGAAGATTAGATGTAATGATCTGCTGTGTTATGCAGGCAGTGGGGGGAAGAGCTTCTTCAAGAGGCTTGCGCCTCATTGGCTGAGGAGATGACCCTCGACCCCTCTGCACCTGGTGGCATGGTGACATATCGGCAAACTCTGACCCTAAGCCTTTTCTACAAGTTCTACCTGACAGTTCTGCAGAAGCTCAGATTGCAGGTTTGGCTTATTGATGTCCACTTCTTACATCTGATGAAACTAAAATTGGACAACCTTTGAAGCCAACGGATTTGTCGTTCCGTCAGGGTGTCAGTGTGCAGAAGGTTAGCTCAGAGTGTCTAAGTGCCACAGAGATTTACCATCAAGAGACACCGTCCAGCGTTCAGGTCTACCAGGTACAGCTAACACCTCCACCATGCAGAGAAACATATTTAAGGTCCAGGAGTGTAATTCTCTGCTCCACCTCCAGGCGGTGCCAGAGGGGCAGAGCCGAGATGATATGGTAGGCCGTCCCATAATGCACCTGTCAGCTCTGAAACAGGCTACAGGTGAGGCAGTTTACTGTGATGATGTGCCTCTCTACGAGAATGAGCTCTACCTGGCCCTCATCACCAGCACCAAGGCTCACGCTAGGATACTGTGAGACACACCTCAGACACACTTGGACAGTAACACACACCTGTCCGGTCTCACCTACCTTGTGTTTGTTGTAGCTCTATGGACGTATCAGCCGCAGAGCAGTCTCCTGGAGTCGTCTGCTGTCTTTTTGCCAGTGACGTTCCTGGCAGTAACATAACTGGAATGAGACAAGATGAGACAGTCTTCGCCAACGGCCAGGTGTGTTTCTGTTGGGCCGACCAATCAGGTGGCTCTGTCAGGTTCAGGTTAATGATGTGTCTGTTCCCCTTGTAGGTGACCTGTGTGGGTCACATCATCGGTGCCGTGGTGGCTGACACTCAGCTTCATGCTCAGAGAGCTGCCAAAGCTGTGAAGATCCAGTATGAAGAGCTGACACCTATTGTCACCATCCAGGTGAGACCTGAAACACCTGAACTGCTCAGGAATAAAGGTGGAACTCATTGAACCACAACCTGTTGCATTTGTTTCCATTAACAGGAAGCTATAGTTGCCAAGTCCTTCTATGAACCAATCAGAACAATCCAGAATGGAGACCTGGAAGCAGGCTTTAAACAAGCTGACCACATACTGGAGGGTAGGAACATCTCTGTGCATCTACCTCTGTCTGATCCTGGGTGTTCAGATATTACTCATCAACTCTTTCTCAGGTGAAATCCATATTGGAGGTCAAGAGCACTTTTACCTGGAGACAAACGTCACTCTTGCTGTTCCCCGAGAAGACGGAGAAATTGAGCTCTTCATTTCAAGCCAATCACCTTCTGATTCTCAGGTAAGCAACATGCAGTAGGTTCCCCTCAGGATGCTCTCAGCCATGTTCTAAAACTACAACCACAAACAACTCCTCAACTGTGCTCTTATTATTACTAATATGTAATTAATTGACAAAACCTTAAAATACTGCTTTAACACTGCAATTACTTCTTCTTCAGTCTTTTATAGCAAAGGCCCTGGGGGTCCCAGCAAATAGAGTGCTGGTGCGAGTTAAGAGGATGGGTGGAGGGTTTGGAGGAAAAGAAAGTCGGACCACTTTGTTGTCCACTGTTGTTGCCGTGGCAGCCAACAAGTAGGTGTACCCTTGTCTTATGTTTTTAAAAACTCTGAAACTTTAAAGACTTAAAGAGGTTTGTGTGTTTCAGACTGAAGAGACCAGTCAGATGTATGCTTGACAGAGACGAGGATATGCTGATCACTGGAGGTCGACACCCCTTCTATGGGACATACAAAGTACATAGGCACCCCCAGTTCACCTGTGCTATTCACAGCGGTAATGTTGTTGGGTCAATTTTAGCTTCACTCCTGGTTTTCTCCTGCAGGTTGGTTTCCTCCAGAGTGGTAAGGTGGTCGCTCTGGATGTGGCTTTCTACAGTAATGCTGGAAACTCTATGGACCTGTCCCAGGCAGTGAGTATCATCCACAACCAGGATTCCTCTCTTGACCACACATTATGTAGATGATACTGTTTCTTTGCACTTGTTCAGATTATGGAGCGTGCTCTGTTTCACATGGAAAATTCATACCATATACCGAACGTGCGGGGCCAAGGATTCCTGTGTCGCACCAACCTGCCATCCAACACAGCCTTCAGAGGCTTTGGAGGGCCACAAGGCATGATGGTAGCTGAGAACTGGATTACAGATGTGGCTCATAGTCTGGGCCGCTCACCTGAGGAGGTCTGTAGAAGAAAAAATATAAATGCATCTGAAGTCTGGTGTAGGAGTGTCCAATCAGTGTGCCTGTTCCCCTAAAGGTGCGGCGGTTGAACCTGTACTTGGAGGGTGAGTCAACACCCTACAACCAGATCCTGCATGGGATTACACTGGATCGCTGTTGGGACGAGTGTCTTTCAAGGTCTAAATACGAGCAACGACGAGCTGCCACTGTTCTTTTTAACAGGTAAAACTAATGGTTAAACCTTTTAAGCAAATGAGTTTGAAGGAAACTTTCAGCTCCAAACAGGTGTTACCAGACCAGTACAACAACTGGACTGATGGATGTTTTTGACTAGTTTTGACCTCCTATAAAGGTCTGTACCTGAACATCAGATGTTCTACTGCTGAAGGAGTCTACCTGACCAGAGCAAACGTCTCTGAAGGTGTGGGAAGTTGTGCATAATGACCTGTTTGTGTTTCAGACAGAACCGGTGGACCAAACGAGGACTCGCGATAGTGCCCACTAAGTTCGGCATCAGCTTTACAGCCACCTTCCTCAATCAGGTTTGCTCTACTGGACAATCATCTGCTGCAGATCAAATGGCTTTTAGTGGCGTCTAAGATCTATTTATTAATCATTTGACTTACGTTGTTCCTCGTCTTTAGGCTGGTGCTCTAGTCCACATCTACAGTGACGGCTCTGTGTTGTTGACTCACGGAGGGACCGAGATGGGACAGGGACTCCACACCAAGATGGTCCAGGTGGAGAACTGGAAAAAAACAACACCCCTCTTTATCATCCACATGTTTTCAGCTGTTGATTTAACCTCATTTTAGAAGAAACTGCCCCACCTTTTGGCCATCACAGGAACAGCAACTTCCTACAACTAAACAAACATCAAATTGTTGTAGAAAGGGGCTATGGTATAAACATGCAAGAAAATATGTTTGTTACAGGATAAGGTTAAACTAGAGAAAACATCGTGATGCGCATCCCATCTGAAAATGATGCTGCACTGTCTCCAGGTGGCCAGCAGGGTTCTGGGTATTCCCTGTTCAAAGATTTACATCTCAGAGACCAGCACCAACACTGTAGCTAACACCAGCCCCACCGCTGCCTCTGCATCCTCCGACCTCAATGGGGCGGCCGTGCAGAACGCCTGCGAGACTCTGCTGAAGCGCCTGGAACCGTATAAGACCAAGTACCCCAAAGGTTCATGGGAAGACTGGGTGAGAAGAACAATAATAGCTGTCACACTGCCTTGGTTTTTTCTTTATATGCGGTGCTTTTCTGTCTCTAGAATCTAGTGTCTGGACAAGCTGAAATTAATTAAACATTTTGGGTCCTTTAGGCATCCCAGTCACATCAGTGTAATTCTAAGAAGCCATTCTTGTTGGTTTGTTTTATAGGTGAAGGCGGGTTACTTTGACAGAGTCAACCTCAGCGCAAACGGCTTCTACAAGTGAGCCTTCAGATTCAGTTGCTGATCTAATTTGGGTTTAATCAATCTGAAACAGTTTTCCTTTGCTTGGCTAGGACTCCAGATCTGGGTTACGACTTTGAGACGAACTCAGGCAGAGTTTTCAACTACTACAGCTACGGCGCGGCTTGTTCAGAGGTGGAGATTGACTGTCTGACTGGAGCTCACAAGGTATGGACTAATCCACAGATCCAGTTAAAGCTCATCTGTAACATGGAGTTTAGATGGGAATGTTGACACAGTCCATGTCGATGTTACATTCATTTTTTAGCTTTTGGGGTTAATTTTGGTCTTGTTAAGGGAGGACTTATCTCGTCGCCTTTTAAAACGATTTGACCCTTTTTGTGTGGCAGAGCCTGAGCACCACTATAGTGATGGACGTAGGTCACAGTCTGAACCCAGGCATCGACATCGGACAGGTCCGTCATTAAACATTCTGCCGTGATCGTTTCACTTGGAGCACCCTCCTCAGATCTACATGTTCTCTTGTGGTTGCAGGTTGAGGGGGGCTTCATGCAGGGTCTAGGCCTCTTCACTCTGGAGGAGCTCCATTATTCCCCTCAGGGGGTGCTCCTCACTCGAGGTCCTGGTTCCTATAAGATTCCAGCCTTTGGTGACATTCCCACTCAGCTCACTGTCTCGCTGCTCCGTGATGCTCCCAATGACAAGGCCATCTTTGCCTCCAAGGTAACTTCCCTGACTCTGCAGACACAAACACCGCTGCTCTGATATAGGGTAGGACTTTTTATTCAGACTCTGTCTCAACCAGGCGGTAGGTGAGCCTCCTCTCTTCCTGGCGGCGTCTATTTTCTACGCCATCAAGGACGCCATCAGAGCCGCCCGGGCGGAGTCTGGAATGACGGGACCTTTTAGGCTAGACAGCCCAGCCTCAGCTGAAAGGATCCGCAGCGCCTGTTGTGACCGATTCACCAAACTGGTACGAGAACCTCCATGAACATCTCTAATGTTTCCGTTTCTACTGTCGCAGACATAAATACTCGCCTGATCCGGTCCGTTTGGATCTGAGTCTCTGCTGGTTTCCTCACAGTGTCCTCCGGCTGAGCCAGGAACCTTCAGGCCCTGGTCTGTACGGGTGTAGAGGAGGAAGCAGCTGCTGATGATCCACCAGAAGACCACCTGGCCTTAGTGTAGACCAGATGTTGTTTAGAAGCGCCGATCATCTCATTGGTTCCTGGTTGACTGTGACGCATCAGGTGCTACAGAGAACCTCAGTGGTTCTGGGAACTTTTCACAAATCTTCACCCACTGAATCTGCTGCTGCTACGTGTTTCATCATCTGTAAGGAGAACATGATGATAATTATGTCTTAATGAATTAAAACGTCATGAAACCTGTTTGAGTGTTTTCCTTCAATAGACCCAAATATGACAGAGCAAAACTGCATTCTACAGTATGGCCAGCAGGGGGAGCCATTACTACAGAAAATGTGTCGGTCTGGATGAAAGTGGAGCAGGTTTCTGTTTAAACACATGAAAACTGTTCTGAGTTTATGGATGTGGTTCCGGTTCCTCCTGTTTCAGAGTCACAAACACGACATTGTAGTAAATCAGTTCAGAGTTTGTCACCAGCAGGCTTTCCTCAGTTAGCACACCTCAGTGACCATATAAGGAGTTCCTGATAACGATATGGGGGTGGGATGTGTCTATGACGAGTGCTTCTAGGGATCAGGTTATTATGGGATGTACCATCTGTAGGCATCCTACAAAGGAAGGAGGGTTCCTCCTATCTACATGCAAACCAATCAGAGATGGACCTTATATATACAGGTCCTTCTAAAAAAATTAGCATATTGTGAAAAAGTTCATTCTTTTCCATAATGTAATGATATAAATTAAACTTTCGTATATTTTAGATTCATTGCACACCAACTGAAATATTTTGGGTCTTTTATTGTTTTAAAACTGATGGTTTTGGCATACAGCTCATGAAAACCCAAAATTCCTATCTCAAAAAATTTGCATATTTCATCCGACCAATAAAAGAAAAGTGTTTTTAATATAAAAAAAAGTCAACCTTCAAATAATTATGTTCAGTTATGCACTCAATACTTGGTGGGGAATCCTTTTGCAGAAATGACTGCTTCAATGCGGCGTGGCATGGAGGCAATCAGCCTGTGGCACTGCTGAGGTGTTATGGAGGCCCAGGATGCTTCGATAGCGGCCTGAAGCTCATCCAGAGTGTTGGGTCTTGCGTCTCTCAACTTCCTCTTCACAATATCCCACAGATTCTCTATGGGGTTCAGGTCAGGAGAGTTGGCAGGCCAATTGAGCACAGTAATACCATGGTCAGTAAACCATTTACCAGTGGTTTTGGCACTGTGAGCAGGTGCCAGGTCGTCTTCATCTCCATAAAGCTTTTCAGCAGATGGAAGCATGAAGTGCTCCAAAATCTCCTGATAGCTAGCTGCATTGACCCTGCCCTTGATAAAACACAGTGGACCAACACCAGCAGCTGACATGGCGCCCCAGACCATCACTGACTGTGGGTACTTGACACTGGACTTCAGGCATTTTGGCATTTCCTTCTCCCCAGTCTTCCTCCAGACTCTGGCACCTTGATTTCCCAATGACATGCAAAATTTGCTTTCATCCGAAAAAAGTACTTTGGACCACTGAGCAACAGTCCAGTGCTGCTTCTCTGTAGCCCAGGTCAGGCGCTTCTGCCGCTATTTCTGGTTCAAAAGTGGCTTGACCTGGGGAATGCGGCACCTGTAGCCCATTTCCTGCACACGCCTGTGCACGGTGGATCTGGATGTTTCTACTCCAGACTCAGTCCACTGCTTCCGCAGGTCCCCCAAGGTCTGGAATCGGTCCTTCTCCACAATCTTCCTCAGGGTCCGGTCACCTCTTCTCGTTGTGCAGCGTTTTCTGCCACACTTTTTCCTTCCCACAGACTTCCCACTGAGGGGCCTTGATACAGCACTCTGGGAACAGCCTATTCGTTCAGAAATGTCTTTCTGTGTCTTACCCTCTTGCTTGAGGGTGTCAATGATGGCCTTCTGGGCAGCAGTCAGGTCGGCAGTCTTACCCATGATTGCGGTTTTGAGTAATGAACCAGGCTGGGAGTTTTTAAAAGCCTCAGGAATCTTTTGCAGGTGTTTAGAGTTAATGAGTTGATTCAGATGATTCGGTTAATAGCTCGTTTAGAGAACCTTTTCATGATATGCTCATTTTTTGAGATAGGAATTTTGGGTTTTCATGAGCTGTATGCCAAAATCATCAGTTTTAAAACAATAAAAGACCTGAAATATTTCAGTCAATATATGAAAGTTTAATTTTTTATCATTACATTATGGAAAAGAATGAACTTTATCACAATATGCTAATTTTTTTAGAAGGACCTGTACCAGTCAGTCTACAGCAGAGGTTCCAGCAGTTCCTCCCTGTAATACTGAGTGATGAAGCTCAACAGCGCCACCTACCAGCGACCTAGAGTTAGACACCAAGCCTGAAGCCTGAAGCCCTCCAACAGCAGATCCTACAGTCCTCATGGGTTAAAGCGACCCTACAGGACCTGCATCTAATTTATAAAGCTGCTTATGCACAAAACGGGGTCTGAAAACCAGAGTTTCTACGCAAACTTTGTGATTTATTATAAATAAAATATAAATGTGGTGGGAAGATGTGTCCAACTTTAAGCTCATTAAGAACCTTGCTGCTGTTGGACACAGAGGAACCTGGCAGAGCAGAGAGACAGAAACAAACACGGAGAAAGACTGTAGAGCTTCATAAACACAGGAACCAACAGTCAGAGCCTCCATGTCTCTGAAATGAGAATAAAAATGAGAATCTGGATGAAAATATGTTGGATTGCATAATAATATCACAGTCTGTTCATGTGTACGTCTCCAGATTATACAGCAGTTATTGGTGCATTATTATAAACATACATCCTGCAGAGACTCAGCCGGTGGCAGCATCAGGATGGGGGGAGCTGAACTGGACCGACCCAACAGAACCATGGATCCTGTCCCAGCAGCACATTCTGGCTGTAACATAGCGTCTCCATCTTTGTCTCCATCTTCTGTTTTATATCAAGCATCATCGCTGTGTCACTGCAGCTCTTCTGATTATATCTGATCCCCAAATCATGTTTTCTACAGACATAAAACGCTCCTTTTCTATCAGGCTTTATCTAGGAGCGCTAAAACTTCTTACGTTCTGCTGTCATTTACTTTGTATTAGTTTTGATTTGCTTTTATTCCATCTTATTGTTGCTACAAGAAATAATCATATAATTTAAACTTTATATTTATTGTTCTTATTTGTTTTATCGCTTGTGCTGCTGCTTATATTTTTTATTTTAGTCTTTTTACTCTTGTCTTGTTACACATTTTCTTATTTCTAACTATATCTTTGTATTTTATTGGGAAGCACCCTGGTCGCCTTTTGCCTGAGTAAAGCTCTATATATAGAGATAAACGTTGATTGATTGAAATAAAAAGGTTTTCCGTGTTTCCATGTTGCGCTTTCTCTTGTTTGCCATGGTTACCCAGCCGGTTTAAGTCTGTGCAGAATATTCACCAGGCCCTTTGCGTTGACTGTTTATGGCAGAAAGCGGGTGAAGGAGGATCTGATCCAGAACCACCTGGGAACATTTCTAGGGAGAGTGGGCTCTATAGAGCAGCTGTGCGACTCTACGTTTGATACATCTGAGACTTACTGCCATGACTGGAAGCTGCCGTGTAAAACTGATTATGAGTGTATCTGAGACCAGATCTGGCTGTAAAAGAACAACAAGAGCCTCTCTGTTTGTGATCCTGACTGAGTTCAGTGTGACAGATAATCTGGCAGCTCCTTCATCCGTCTCCTGACCAAACAACACCTACGGCAAACATCAAGCAGCGTCAGAAGTTTTCTAGGAAAATCTGTCCTCCTGTCTCCAGGGCCTGAATCCAACAGTAAAAGAGAATTTCTGTCAATTTATTGATGCAATGGCGTCTCCGTCAACAACCAGACGCTGTTGCAGCACCAGAGAAGAAGAAAAGTGAAGAAATCACCACGTTCAGTCTGGACAAGCTAGCTGTCTTCTGGAACAAACACTGAGCTGATTGCCATGGTAACTAAACGAACACCGTCCCAACTGTAAGGCATGGTGGTGGTAGCATCATGCTGTGGGCCTAGACCCAGCAGGTTATCCATCAGAACTGTGAGTCCGACCCACCCATGAATCAGACCCAAACAGGTTCTAAGGATCTATTAGTTTCTGACTGAATCATGAACCCTGGTGTTTGAACGGTTCTGAATGATTGTTCTGACAGTATCTAGGAACCGGACCTTTAAAGCGCAGAGTCTCTGCAGGGTCTGGCTCCATCAGAACATCAAGCGGATCATCTGTGGTGACCCGGTTTGTTGGTGGTTTCCAGCCCGACTGATGTTCTGGTCTGTGGAAGATGCCTGGAGACGTGAAGCGTGAATCAGGCGTGAAGGTCCGTTCGCTGGCAGCACCACCATGTGACCACCATACTTCACACTGCGACCACACAATTTACACGGAGGTGAGAGAACCCCACCCCCACCACAGATACTGGACTTATTCACACCCTTAGGAGCTTCGACCCACAACCCAAACTGATCCAGGACCATTCTGTAAAACTCTAAAAACAACATTTAACTGATCTGAAGGGGAAAATCCCTTCACCTGTTGAGAATGTTGCAGTAACGTTTTCCTCCAGCAGAGGGCGCAGTGTGACTCCTCACATTGCCTCAGCCAGCCTTCCTCAGCTCATACAAAGACAGAGGAAGAGGAGCTGAAGTCAGATCAATGATGGCTCCCAGCAGGATGGAGACCAAACCGGTGATCTTGGTCCTGAAGACGCTGCTGCTGCTCTACTCCTTCATCTTCTGGGTGAGAACCCTCCTCTTCCTCCTCCTGCTTTCTAGAGCTGAGCGGTCCTGAACCTCACCTACTGGTACCTAACCGGGCTGAGCCCAGATCTCAGCAGATGTTTCGGTTCTGGGATCAAAGCGCGTTCAGGAGCTGCTAGAAAAGTATCGGGTCGGTTATTAGCTGAGGAGTGAGGAAGAGGAGGAGGAGGCTGTTGGTCTCACAGCAACACCATGATGAAGAGGAGCAAACATTTTAGCTGCTTTTCACTTCTTAAAGTCTGGTAACTACTGGTAACTACTGCTGGTTCTGGGTCCTGGTTCTAGTTTAAACTCCTGGATCAGGTTCTTGGTTCTTTTGGGGTCTGGAATGTGTGTCATACTCTAGTATTCATTTTAAATTGTTTGAGTGCTGCTACCAGGTAGGAAACGGTTCTGTTTGACCGGGATCAGCTCTGTGTTGGTAGTTACCTCTAGTTAGTTTCTAAACTGTTGGTAGTTACCTCTAGTTAGTTTAAAGCTGCTGGTAGTTACCTCTAGTTAGTTTCTAAACTGTTGGTAGTTACCTTTAGTTAGTTCTAAGATGCTGGTAGTTACCTCTAGTTAGTTCTAAGCTGCTGGTAGTTACCTCTAGTTAGTTTCTAAACTGTTGGTAGTTACCTCTAGTTAGTTTAAAGCTGCTGGTAGTTACCTCTAGTTAGTTTCTAAACTGTTGGTAGTTACCTTTAGTTAGTTCTAAGATGCTGGTAGTTACCTCTAGTTAGTTCTAAGCTGCTGGTAGTTACCTCTAGTTAGTTTCTAAACTGTTGGTAGTTACCTCTAGTTAGTTTAAAGCTGCTGGTAGTTACCTCTAGTTAGTTCTAAGATGCTGGTAGTTACCTCTAGTTAGTTTAAAGCTGCTGGTAGTTACCTCTAGTTAGTTTCTAAACTGTTGGTAGTTACCTCTAGTTAGTTCTAAGCTGCTGGTAGTTACATCTAGTTAGTTTAAAGCTGCTGGTAGTTACCTCTAGTTAGTTTCTAAACTGTTGGTAGTTACCTCTAGTTAGTTCTAAGCTGCTGGTAGTTACCTCCAGTTAGTTCTAAGCTGCTGGTAGTTACCTCTAGTTAGTTTAAAGATGCTGGTAGTTACCTCTAGTTAGTTCTAAGCTGCTGGTAGTTACCTCTAGTTAGTTTAAAGCTGCTGGTAGTTACCTCTAGTTAGTTCTAAGATGCTGGTAGTTACCTCTAGTTAGTTTAAAGCTGGTGGTAGTTACCTCTAGTTAGTTTCTAAACTGTTGGTAGTTACCTCTAGTTAGTTCTAAGCTGCTGGTAGTTACATCTAGTTAGTTTAAAGCTGCTGGTAGTTACCTCTAGTTAGTTTCTAAACTGTTGGTAGTTACCTCTAGTTAGTTCTAAGCTGCTGGTAGTTACCTCTAGTTAGTTTAAAGATGCTGGTAGTTACCTCTAGTTAGTTCTAAGCTGCTGGTAGTTACCTCTAGTTAGTTTAAAGCTGCTGGTAGTTACCTCTAGTTAGTTCTAAGCTGCTGGTAGTTACCTCTAGTTAGTTCTAAGCTGCTGGTAGTTACCTCTAGTTAGTTTCTAAGCTGCTGGTAGTTACCTCTAGTTAGTTTAAAGCTGCTGGTAGTTACCTCTAGTTAGTTACTAAACTGTTGGTAGTTACCTTTAGTTAGTTCTAAGATGCTGGTAGTTACCTCTAGTTAGTTCTAAGCTGTTGGTAGTTACCTCTAGTTAGTTCTAAGCTGCTGGTAGTTACCTCTAGTTAGTTTAAAGCTGCTGGTAGTTACCTCTAGTTAGTTTCTAAACTGTTGGTAGTTACCTTTAGCTAGTTCTAAGCTGCTGGTAGTTACCTCTAGTTAGTTCTAAGCTGCTGGTAGTTACCTCTAGTTAGTTCCTAAACTGTTGGTAGTTACCTCTAGTTAGTTCTAAGCTGCTGGTAGTTACCTCCAGTTAGTCCTGAGCTGCTTGTAGTTACCTCTAGTTAGTTTCAAAGCTACTGGTAGTTACCTCTAGTTAGTTCTAAGCTGCTGGTAGTTACCTCTACTTAGTACTACACTACTGGTAGTTACCTCTACTTAGTTCTAAGCTGCTGGTAGTTACCTCTAGTTAGTTTCAAAGCTGCTGGTAGTTACCTCTAGTTAGTTCTAAGCTGCTGGTAGTTACCTTTAGTTAGTTCTGAGCTGCTGGTAGTGTCGTATAATTAGTTTTAAGATGCTGGAAGTTACCTCTTTTTAAGATGCTGGAAGTTACCTCTAGCTAGTTCTAAGCTGTTGGTAGTTACCTCTACCTAGTTCTAAGTTGTTGGTAGTTGCCTCTAGTTAGTCCCTAAGCTGTTAGTAGTTATCTGTAGTTAGTTCCCAAGCAGTTTATGGTTACCTCTAGTTAGTTCCTAGCTGTTTGTAGTTACCTCTAGGTAGTTCTAAGATGTTGGTAATTACCTCTAGTTAGTTACCTCTGGTTAGTTCCTACCCTGTTGGAAGTCACGTTTAGTTAGTTACCACTGGTTAGTTCCTAATCTGCTGGTAGTTACCTCTAGTTAGTTACCTCTGGTTAGTTCCTAATCTGTTGGTAATTACCTCTAGTTAGTTACCTCTGGTTAGTTCCTAATCTGCTAGTAGTTACCCCTGGTTAGTTCCTAATCTGTTGGTAATTACCTCTAGTTAGTTACCTCTGGTTATTTCCTAATCTGTTGGAAGTTACCTCTAGTTAGTTACCTCTGGTTAGTTCCTAATCTTCCGGTAGTTACCTCTAGTTAGTTCCTAATCTGTTGGTAATTACCTCTTGTTAGTTACCTCTGGTTGTTTCCTAATCTATTGGAAGTTACCTCTAGTTAGTAACCTCTGGTTAGTTCCTAATCCGCTAGTAGTTACTTATGGTTAGTTCTTAATCTGTTGGTAGTTACCTCTAGTTAGTTCCTAATCTGTTGGAAGTTAACTCTACTTAGTTACTTCTGGTTAGTTCTTAATCTTCTGGTAGTTACCTCTATTTAGTTTCTAAGACATTGGTAGTTTGCTCCAGTTTCTAAGCTCTTGTCAGGCTGTTGTGGACCCTGGATATCTTGGAGGTCTCCTGACCATCTGCTCAGACCCAGTTTACTGGTTCTTCTCAGCACTATGCTGGTTCTTCAGATCATTCCTGGTAGTTGATGCTCAGCATTGTCTGTTTCCAACTGTCCTCTTTCTTCAGTATGGAAACATCCACTCCTGGTATCCACTGTACTTGTTCCGGGTCATGTGGTCTGGACCATGCTGTGGCCCGGATCCTGCTACCTGAGCTGGTTGTTGTTCAGTCCTGATTCAACGGAACGTTTAAAACTTCTCCCAGCAGATGAAGACGGAGGATGCAGCTCAGACGAAGAACTGTCTGTCAGAAGGTTGTTGGCTGGATGACAGGAGGTTCTGTTACTGTAGCTGTGTTTCCCTGGAACCAAGGCTCGGTTCTGTTCGCTTGGACCTTTTTCAGATGGTTCTACAGACAAACAATGAGAGAAATTCTAGTTCTGGTTTCCTGAAGTCGTAGAACATTTAAATCTGGGCTTAATTTGTATTAAAAGTGTTTTAGTTTGCAGTTTAAAGCTCAGGGCGATAGTTTCTGAGGCCCAGAAATGAACAGACGCTGTAGTTATGTTTGGATGTATCTGAGCATGTGTTTATGCTATGAATGGTGTTAGGTGAACCTTACATTAGCCATCATCTTTGCAGTGTTGCTCCTCTGGTACCAGCTGGGCTGCTCTTCTCATCTGTTTGTCACTTTGTCACCTGGCTGCCGGCGTCCACTCTCAGTCATGTGCTGCTGAATCACCATCCGACTCCTTCCTGGGATTCGGTCCATCTGCTCAGGCTCCGATCAAACAGGAAAACACAGAATAACTCATCAGGCAGATCTTATCCAGTGAAAACGCCTCCTGAGTTCAGGACGAGTCAACAGGTTGCTGAAATCAGAGATTCTAGAGTAAACCCCACCAGTCTTCCTCCATAAACATCCAGCTGCTCATTCTCAACAGCGTTACGGTTGAAACATGGACCTGGTTCAGGTTCCAGCAGAACCAGGATGTCTGACCTGGTTCTGGAGTGAAAGAATCAGGTTTATCATCAAACTTCTGCTCACCTGAAACCTGTGGTGTTTTATGTGTATTGAAACCAAGCAGCTGATTGGCTGTCAGTTTAACCACTGGCTCCTCCCCCTCAGGTGACAGGTGCGGTCCTGCTGTCGGTGGGACTCTGGTGGAAATTCATGTTGGGACCCTACATGCTGCTGATCTCCAGCAGCCCCACCAACGCTCCGTACGCGCTGGTCGGTACCGGCGCCGCCATCATCCTGTTCGGACTGTTCGGCTGCTTCGCCACCTGCAGGGGTCGCCCCTGGATGCTAAAACTGGTGGGAGGCCATTTCTCACTCCTTTCAGTGGATCACTGGAAGCCGCATGTCTGACCTCTGACCTCTGTCTTCTTCTCAGTATGCCGTGTTTCTGTCTCTGGTCTTCATGACTGAACTCATCGCTGGAATCTCTGGATTCATCTTTCGCCACGAGGTCTGAAACGTTGCTGCTTCAGTGAGCGGCTGTGTAGAAGTGAAACTGAACCGCTGTGTGTCGGCAGATTAAAGGAACCTTTCTAACGTCCTACTCCGAAGCTGTGATGTGGTACAACAGTTACGATGAACGGAGCATGGCTGTGGATAACGTCCAGCGCACAGTGAGTATCACACTGCTTCATCTCAGCTTCACCGTGAGAAAAATACCAGATTTTACCCTGAAACCACAGGATGGTTGTGGCATCCCTCAGGGCACCGTGTTCTGACCTCTCTCTTTATCTATGAAAGGTGGTCCTCTGGACACTCATACTTCATATTTACTATGTGAACGTCCTCCTCTGCAGATCATGTGATATGCAGACGATGCACTGACTTATGTATAAGATTATCAGGAACAGAAGAGGGCTTTAATCGTCATGCCACTGTGTGTTTTCTTACAGTTACAATGCTGTGGAGTGCATAACTACACCAGCTGGCTCAGCAGTGTGTACTTCCCAGCCAACGGTATTCCTGCCAGCTGCTGCGTTAGCTACGTGGAGTGTAGCGCAGCCGAACTGAAGAATGCAACGCTTGCTGCACGCAAAATCTACGGACAGGTGAGGAGCTCACACCGCCTGCTGCTACATACACTCTAAAGCTGATTTAAACTATTAAATACCCTCTGAGCAACATTTCTGATCAGCTCAACAAGGACAGATCTCGTAACCAATCAGACAGTCTTTTTTGTTGAAAATGCTGATTATAGTTACGTTTCATCATCATATTTACACAGTAATAACATTAATGGATGGATGGAGGGGTAAACAGACAAATGGATGGATGAATGGATGAACAGACAGATGGATGGATGAACAGACGGATGGATGAACAGATAGATGGATGGATGGATGAACAGACAGATGGATGGATGGATGGATGGATGGATGGATGAACAGACGGATGAATGATGGATGAACAGATGGATGGATGAACAGATGGATGAATAGACCGATGGATGGATGAACAGATGGATGAACAGATGGATGGATGAACAGATGGATGAACAGACAGATGGATGGATGGATGAACAGATGGATGAACAGACAGATGGATGGATGGATGAACAGATGGATGGATGGATGGATGGATGAACAGATGGATGAACAGATGGATGGATGGATGAACAGACAGATGGATGGATGGATGAACAGATGGATGGATGGATGGATGAACAGATGGATGAATAGATGGATGAACAGAGGGACTGACCTGTCTCTGTGTCCCTGCAGGGCTGCTATGAGCTGGTGGTGTCCTTCATAGAGAAGAACATGGGGATCATAGCTGGAGTGACCTTTGGCATCGCCTTCTCTCAGGCACTGACCTTCTCCTCCACCACCTCCACCTGCTGAGTGGAGCTCCATCCCTACCTGAGGTATGAACACTGAGCCCAGTGGACCTAACGTACCTGTCCTGTCTCAGGTCATCGGCTTGTCTCTGGCCTGCTGCCTGGCTCACTTCATCAGCACCAACCAGTATGAGATGGTCTGACAGGTGAGACCAACACAGGTGTGTCCTTCCTCTACCGGATGGGGAATACGCTCGTCTTCTCACCTCCATTTGCTGTCTTCTGTCTCCTAGACAACGCGTGAGGATGGACGTCACCATGGAAACCTGCAGACACACACACCGTCTCGTTTTTCTTGTATTTATTCTGTTATGAAAGCTGGTTTCATGTCCAGTGTGTTCATGTGTCCAGCAGAGGGCGCTGCGGTATTATTACACATGATGCTCAGTGAGGAACAAAGAGAAGAGACGTGATTGGTGGATCAAACCAACAGTTTGCTCCTTGTGTTTAAAAAATAAATCTTCTCTGAAGGACTGAAGCTGTGTTGACCTGATGAGTCCACCAACACGATCAATTATGTTTCACTGGGACTTTATTTACACCAACAGGTGACGGCAGACTCTCACCTGCTGGCCCTTCAAAATAAAAGCCTTCCCAACAACCGCAGTTAATTAATGATAGACAGACAGACAGTTTGTTAAGTGTTGGTATAGGTCATATAATTAATTCATATAAGTCATATAAGTAATCAAAAAGTGACAAATTAACAGCAAACATCCTTCCAGCTTCACAGCACCAAAAACTAGAAAGTATACAGGTCCAAAAAAATGCAACTTCCTCAAGAAAACAGGAACCAACGTCCGAAAAAACAAAATTCAAAATGTAGACACCCAGAGCAGCGCAATTCTAGAATCTAGATAGATAGATAATTCTAGAATCAACATTTTAAATTATTATGAAGATAATTATAAAAATTATAATTTAACTTTCAATTCATTATTCAAGTCCTGCTGATGATTCAAGTTTTTGCTTTAAAAACACACAATTCTAGGATAGATAGATAGATAGATAGATAGATAGATAGATAGATAGATAGATAGATAGATAGATAGATAGATAGATAGATAGATAGATAGATAGATAGATAGATAGATAGATAGATAGATAGATAGATAGATAGCAGGTTCATTGGTCTCGTTCTAATTAATCAGTTTAAATATTCCAACATTTTCCAACGTTCTATATGACGTCATGTTGCCTATGATTGGTTGTCTCTGGCGTACCTCGCTGTGATTGGCTGTGGCTGATGCTTCCTGAGCCGCTAGGCCCCGCCCCTCCACCGCTCCGCTGCCGCCCTTGTTCGGCCGAACTCGCTGACCCGCCTGAGCTCATCGTTTCCCGGACCGACAGGCGGCCAGAAGCCGGTGCTCCACACGCCGACAGCAGCCAGGAACCACGGCCGGCTCACGGTAAGACCTCCGGAGCGAACCCTGCGGGGGAGTCTTCTGGTTAATGCGGCGGGCCAGGTCAGGGTAGCGGGACCCGGAATTACCGCTGGCCTGGAGCGGAGACAGGGAGGCTGTGTAGCGGCTGTTCTGACCCGAGTACCGCGGAGAGACGGTCCGGTACCCTCCGGTAGTCATGTTCCGTTAGATCAGGATGAAGGAACATCCAGTAGTTCTGGTGAATTTGTTCTGTTCTGTTCGATTTCCGGCAATATTTGCCTTAAAAACACACATGATGCTGCTGGTTCCATTGTCGGACAGTTCCTGTATTTCATCAACGGCCGGTTCCCCCCATGGTTCCCCAACCATGGTTCCCCCTGGGACAGCAGCCCAGAACCGACGCTTACCGAACCGAACCGAACCGAGCAGAGCAGAGAAGGGATTGTCGGGATGTTTCTGAGGCTCTATAGTTAAATAAAGGCAGATATTCTAAACTGTGGTGAGAAGAGAGGGTTTTATTAGAAGCAGCAGCTGTTGGTTTAAAATGAACATTTAGATGAATGTTTGCCCACAAATTATTATTATTGTTATTATTATTATTATAAATATTACTGGTTTTTATTGTTGTTATTATAAATATGAGTTATTATTATTATTATTATTACTGTTATTATAAATATTATCACTGTTTTCATAAATATTTAATATTATTATTATTATAAATATTATTGTTATTAATACTGTTTTAAATATTATTGTTATTATTACTGTTATAAAAATTATTATTATGACTGTTTTCATAAATATGTAATATTATTTAAAATATTGTTATTATTACTATTATAAATATTATTATTGTTATTTTTACTGTTATAAAATTATTATGACTGTTTTTATAAATATTTAATATTATTATTTAAAATATTATTATTACTATTATAAATAATATTATTGTTATTATTACTGTTATTATAAATATGATTGTTATTTATTATTATTATTGTTGTTGTTGTTGGTTATTAATATTCTGGGCCACTGGTAGCTGACGGACTAACCCTGCTAGCCTGAATCCTCCTGCTTGTTTCCCAGGTGGATGTTGGAGACGTTTCGTGGAGTCCTGCATCACCAACCGGACCGGACCAGATCAAGGAGAATCTTCAGCGGAGGGAGGCGGCTAACAGCTGACCCGGGATCAGGGTGCAGCTCTAATCCTAAATTTGGGCCCGGGCGGCGCCGGTCGGACGGCGCGCTGCCGGCCACCATGATGCAGATGTCGGACTCCTACAACCAGAAGAACTCCCTCTTCACCGCCATGAGCCGCTTCATCGGGGCCGTCAACAACATGGACCAGACGGTGATGGTGCCCAGCCTGCTGCGTGACGTCCCGCTGGACGACGGCGAGGACCTGAAGGCGCCGCAGACCGCCGCCGCTGCCGCCGGCAGCGTCTTCCTCCAGCAGGACGGGGACATGTACAGCTCCTACGTGCTGCTCAAGTCCATCCGTAACGACATGGAGTGGGGCGTCCTGCAGGGCGACGAGCGGCCCAAGCAGAAGGTGGAGGAGGTGAAGCGAGAGGCGGAGGAGGAGGACTTGGAGAAGCAGTTTCGTTTCCACCTGAACGGACTCCACACGGTTCTGTCCAAACTGACGCTGAAAGCAAACACGCTGACGAACCGCTACAAGGAGGAGATCGGCTGCAGGAACTGACCTCCAGGTCAGAAGCTCCCACCAGCAGCAGCTCCACCTCCTGGCCGTACCCTGAACTCCCAGAGACACCAGACCTTTCTGCTGTCTCTGGGATCCTGAAGGCTCCAGATCTCAGCAACATTTCAGCTGTGATATTTAAATTTTAACTTCTCTTTGTTCATCTTTAAATCTTTAAAAGACGACAACCTAAAGAGCCCAGACCAGAGCCCAGAGGGACGCCCCTTCACTTCAGATGTTTGCCTTGATCTGTTCATCTCTAATGGTGATGTTTGACCAAGTGTCCTTGAACGCACCACCAGTCTCTGCTTCCAGCCCCTCTAACCGGATCAAACTGGTTAGTCTGGGACCAGTTTCTGCAGCCGATGAGCTAAAACTGGAACCAGAGCTGCAAGCTAGAAGCTGATGGTTCCTGATGTTCTTCTGACTTTGGTCGTTTCGCTGTACCTCTCCAGGTTTCTTGGTCTCTGTCCGGTTGCCCTCTGGTTGACATCCGGTTGTCTTCTAGTTGTCATCTGGTTGTCTTCTAGTTGTCTTTCAGTTGTCATCCGGTTGTCTTCCGGTTGTCCTTTGGTTGACATCGGGTTGTCTTCTACTTGTCATCCGGTTGTCTTCCGGTTATCCTTTGGTTGACATCGGGTTGTCTTCTACTTGTCATCCGGTTGTCTTCCGGTTGTCCTTTGGTTGACATCGGGTTGTCTTCTACTTGTCATCCGGTTGTCTTCCGGTTGTCTTCCGGTTGTCCTTTGGTTGACATCCGGTTGTCTTCTACTTGTCATCCGGTTGTCTTCCGGTTGACCTCCGGTTGTCTTCCGCTTGACTTGTGGTTGTCTTCCGGTTGACCTCCGGTTGTCTTACGGTTGACCTCCGGTTGTCTTACGGTTGACCTCCGGTTGTCTTCCGCTTGACTTGTGGTTGTCTTCCGGTTGACCTCCGGTTGTCTTACGGTTGACCTCCGGTTGTCTTACGGTTGACCTCCGGTTGTCTTCCGCTTGACTTGCGGTTGTCTTCCGGTTGACCTCCGGTTGTCTTCCGGTTGACCTCTGGTTGTCTTACGGTTGACCTCCGGTTGTCTTCCGCTTGACTTGTGGTTGTCTTCTGGTTGACCTCCGGTTGTCTTACGGTTGACCTCCGGTTGTCTTCCGCTTGACTTGTGGTTGTCTTCCGGTTGACCTCCGGTTGTCTACCGGTTCTCCTCCATTTCAAGCTGCAGACTCTAATCTATGCAACGAAGCTGAAAGCACAAAGTGATCTGCTGTGACTGAGATGATCTCTGGGATCCAGAACATGTCCTTCATTTCAGAAATTATTTCATCTTCCAACGTTAGCGTGAAGCAAGATGCTTCCAGAAGACCAGAACCTTCAGCTGGACGGTTCTGATGGACTGTGGCTTCAATCTATTTACATATTGGATGCAGGGTCTGAAGGCATTTCAACATGTTTAGCAGCTCTAGAAGCAACATGGATAAAAATCTGATCCTAAATTATTGAAGGTCTTGTTGACCAATCAGAAGGTTCCTCCAGGTTCCTTCTGCAGCTGTTGATGGTTTATTTCATGTCCAGATTGGTAATAAAAGTTTTTTTTAAAGAATGTTTCAGTGTTTGCTTAAAACCTTCTTCATGTCTCAGATGTTTCATCGAGTATGAAGATTTTCTTCTTGGCAGAGATCTCAGAGTGAGATCAAGAAGAGTTATACGGGGTTACACAGTCAAAAAATAATTAATTAGGGCATTTAGCCTGTCAACACAAAATTATGTCTGTTTATTTTTTTAATTCATATTTGCATCCATGTTATTTATTAATAACATGGGGGGGACTGAGCTGCCTTGGCGGAGTCTGTGCTGGTTTACAAACGTCACAGTTTCAGTTAAATACTTAGCAAGCTATACTAGCTAGCTAAATATTTAGCTCTGAACCTAGATGCTAAATGTTTAGCTAATGTGCAGATTTACTTGCTGATAAGCAGAAGTAGACTACAACAGCTCATCCTACGTTTTAAGCTGAACTGAACTGAACAATATAAAACAATAATAAAGAGACATTCAGTCTCGCCAGCGGTTTATATAGAGGTTAGCAAGACCCAGCTTTTATTTTGGTAGTCCACTTCCGCTTATCGGGAAGTAAATCTGCATAATACCCAAATATTTGGCACGGATGTAACTATTTAGCGAGCCAGTTTAGTTTCTAGATAAATATTTACCATGGAGCTAACTGTTTAGTTAGCCAGTTTAGTTTCTAGATAAATAGTTAGCATGGAGCTAACTGTTTAGTTAGCCAGTTTAGTTACAAACTAAATAGTTAGCGTGGAGCTAACTGTTTAGTTAGCCAGTTTAGTTACAAACTAAATAGTTAGCATGGAGCTAACTGTTTAGTTAGCCATTTTAGTTACAAACTAAATATTTAGCATGGAGCTAACTATTTAGCTAGCCAGTTTAGTTTCAAACTAAATATTTACCATGGAGCTAACTATTTAGCTAGCCAGTTTAGTTACAAACTAAATAGTTAGCATGTAGCTAACAGTTTAGTTAGCCATTTTAGTTACAAACTAAATATTTACCATGGAGCTAACTGTTTAGTTAGCCAGTTTAGTTTCAAACTAAATATATAGCATGGAGCTAACTATTTAGCTAGCCAGTTTAGTTACAAACTAAATAGTTAGCATGGAGCTAACTATTTAGCTAGCCAGTTTAGTTTCAAACTAAATACTTAGCATGGAGCTAACTATTTAGCTAGCCAGTTTAGTTACAAACTAAATAGTTAGCATGTAGCTAACAGTTTAGTTAGCCATTTTAGTTACAAACTAAATATTTACCATGGAGCTAACTGTTTAGTTAGCCAGTTTAGTTACAAACTAAATAGTTAGCATGGAGCTAACTGTTTAGTTAGCCAATTTAGTTTCAAACTAAATACTTAGCATGGAGCTAACTATTTAGCTAGCCAGTTTAGTTTCAAACTAAATATTTACCATGGAGCTAACTGTTTAGTTAGCCAGTTTAGTTTCAAACTAAATATCTAGCATGGAGCTAACTATTTAGCTAGCCAATTTAGTTTCAAACTAAATACTTAGCATAGAGCTAACTGTTTAGCTAGCCAGTTTAGTTACAAACTAAATATTTAGCATGGAGCTAACTGTTTAGTTAGCTAGTTTAGTTTCAAACTAAATACTTAGCATGGAGCTAACTGTTTAGCTAGCCAATTTAGTTTCAAACTAAATATCTAGCATGGAGCTAACTGTTTAGCTAGCCAATTTAGTTTCAAACTAAATACTTAGCATGGAGCTAACTGTTTAGCTAGCCAGTTTAGTTACAAACTAAATATCTAGCATGGAGCTAACTATATAGCTAGCCAATTTAGTTTCAAACTAAATACTTAGCATGGAGCTAACTGTTTAGCTAGCCAGTTTAGTTACAAACTAAATACTTAGCATGGAGCTAACTATTTAGCGAGCCAGTTTAGTTTCTAACTAAATATTTATCTTGCTTACTAAGTTTTCAGTTTGAAGTGAAATGTTTAGTTGACAATGTAAACATTTCACTTGGAGCTGAATATTTAATTCTTAAATTAAATATTTAGTTTGGAACTGACATTTAGAAATGAATAAATAAATTATGGATGCAGACATTAGTTTGAGAAATGAACCGTCATTTATTTCCTTTTATAAACAGGCTGATTAACCCAAATTATGGCTGTTAATTTGTGACTGAGTAACTTTCCAAACAGAATCTCAGAGTTCTGGTGATTCTGTCACTGTCAAGTTCAGTCCAGAGTTTTAAATGTTGAAATTTACTGAAATAAAACCCACTTCCATCTCCTGAGGTCATATGGCTCTGAGGTCACCACGGTTCCCATGGAAACCACTGTGGTTCCTGTCTGTTACCATGACGAAGTGAACAATGAGGCCAGGTTAGAACCTTCTGTGTGGACTCCTGCAGCAGAATCAGCAGGCAGTTCTGTTGTGTCTGGAAGGTTCTGCTGGGTTTACAGTCCAATCACACGTCTTCTTCATCACTCAGGTCCAGATAATCATCATCATCATCGTTAGACCCGAGTAACATCTCCCATAATCCCCTCTGACCCGACTGGGAGGTTCTGCTCGGATCACTTTATTGGGTTCAGAAGACCCAGGAGGACGAGCAGAACCAGAAACTAGTCAGAGCCCAGATGGTTACAGTCTAATGCTTGGATCAAGACCTCTAGGAAGAGATTAAAGATGGGTTCTGGACCGGTTCTGATTAGTTAATGAGTCACCAGAATTAGGTATAGAAACACTGAAAGGTCACCATGGGTTCTGGTGGAACTGGATCCATCTGGGTTTGATGTCGACCCGTCTACACAGCAGCTCTGGTCTCTGTTTACATGATACTCGGTCAGAACCCAGTCCGGTCCAGCCTGATCCGGTACCACCCTGCAGGAGACCCAATATCACCCAGCTGGCAGGTTCTGTTCCTCAGTCCAAGCACAAACCTTCCTGGACCTGGGCTGACGGTTCTGGTTCCTGGTCCATCTGACCCCAGTCCAGGTTCTGAGAGACGGTCCGTTTCAGGTTAAAGGTTCTGGAATCCGGACCCTTAAACCAGCTGATGTTCTGGTTCTGGTTCTGGACTCCAGAATCATCTTCATCATTTCTCACATTAAACCACATTTTCTAGTATTTCTATTACAATTTATAAAACTATATATTTTAAATGTAATTTATGATTAATAAACTCATTACTTGATTCTGAGGTTTAACTGGAACTAAAGTGATTTTTATGTTTTCTGTCTTTATTTGATTTATTCTTGTTAATAAATTCCTTCATTTATTTGGTCTAAACGGAACGACCAGCAGGGGGCGCTGTGGTAACACGCATCACTGCTGCAGGACTAGTTCAGAGTGAGCTGTCCCAGCACCAGGTTCTGGTCCTGCTCGGTTATATCCATGGACCCAGACCAGAACTATGACGTCAGATAAACATGAGGGAGCCATTCATAACAAAACGAGAGTAGAATCAGGTTGGAGAAAGGAAAACTGATCAATGACTTTTTTTCCTCACATTTCCAAAATCTTTTCCCAACTTTTGCAAAAAGTCTCTCTCAGTTTTTTATCTTCCAACACTTATTCGCTCTCTCGCTTCCAGGTTTCTCCAGGAGTGACGTCACAGATCCAGACTAGACTAGACGATGAACGATTTTACTTTCCTTGTGAACAATAAAATGCGTGGCTGAGTCCGTCGCGCTCATAGCTGGAATAAATGTGTTTTAGTGCCAAATATCCCGTTTTGTCACATTAAACACAAAAACTATAGAAAGAGTTTATCTATTAGACTGACTGAGGAAAACTAAAGACTGAAGTATACATTTTTATTTTAGTGTTTTAGGGAGACTGCTGCTTTTTTTATTATTACATTAAAAAGAAAATATACTTATTTTCCTAATTTAATTTCAGATCTTTGTGCCATTTCTTCCTTGTACGACTTTAAAAGAGTAATTATTTCTATTAACCTATTTATTTCTAAAGTCAGTTCTGTAATGGTTGACTTGAGTAAATCTATCTGAGGTTTAATTAACTATTCTACCAAACCACAGAGAGAAGGAACACTTTAAATATGTTAAAATCTAAAGTCTTCTTTAAGTAAACAGAGTATGACTGAAGTACTTCAGGACTGGACCAATTTATAAATCAAAATATAGTCATAAAGCGTGATTGCATCAGCCCAAAACATTCATTTACAGTCTAGTAATGAGTTATTTTCTCATTTGGACGAACTCAATTAGGCTTCATTGTTTCCAGGTTCTCATTCTTTTTGTAGAGATCTGAATCTCATTTTCTCATTTCAACCAGAGATTCGGTAACTATGACAACAAGGCTGGTAGATCTCTTGCTTTGTCGATGTTCCTTTTTCGTGTTTTGTTTTGTTTTTCCCCTCTCTCTGCCGTCCTGTGGGTATGGAGGCAGACTTCAATGTCTTCCTGTGTTTTCTTTGTTCCCCTTCCTCTCTTGTATTTTCAACTCACCCTCTCTCTTGACTTTTTGTTTCCTACCTCTCTTCTTCATCTTCTTTCTTTCTTCTCCTTAATTTTCCGTCTCCGTGTCCATAACATCAGGAAATAAAAACCCCAACAATTCATAATAAAGATTTTTCACACATATATCAAATGGAGGACTATAGCAAAAGCTGTACTGCTCCGGTTGTGAAAGTTAATCTGTTGGGCTTCTACTTGGTACTCAGACACCAATTCTGAGCTCCACACTGCCAAACAGGACACGTAAAAAAAAGGCTGGTAGATCTCATTTATTCGCAGAAAGTAAAATCGTGAATCGTCTAGTCTAGTCTGGATCCGTGACGTGGCTCCCTGGAGGAATCTGGAAGCGAAAAGGACGCGGATTGAATAAGCAAAGGAAGAAAAGAAAGAACAGAGAGTTTTCGTGAGGAGAAAAGGACATTTTAAGCACCCCGTTCGAACATTCTTGAAATTGTTTTAGCCTCTCCACAACCTGCTTTAAGCTCGTTTTGTTATGAATTGTGCCCTGGTATTAAAGAAAGTAATCTGACACCATAGAGAACCTCCAGAGGTTCTGGATCTTCTGCTGACACCAGGAGACAGTCTGGTGATGATGAAGGACCTTCAGAAGACCAACCATGACATGCCTAGAGCTGCAGACAGCCCAACAAGAACGCGTTACTCCAGATGTTCTCTTTTAGGGTTTTTCCATTGAGGAAGAACCGGAGTTGGTGCTAGAGCCAGAGTTTAGCCGGTTCTTCGATCGTTTGTTCTAATAACCAGTTTGCGTTTCCACAGACACAGAGCCTAGTTGGTGCTGCGTCTTTACGTCGTCTAAATCGTAGCACACAGCGGTATACGCCCCCATGGGGGAAGACCAGAACAGGAAGCGCGCGAACAGAGAAACATAACAATGGAGAACGCCATCCTGCCATTTTGAATGCTGCTGTTGTGTTTCCACACTTTGCTGGATTTGCGAAGGTGTGTGAAAAACATGTTCTTGTTGCACTGTCAACGGTTGATAAGGCACAGATAGCGGCCCAGAACACCTGGGTTGCGTCAACATTGTGGGAGGGGTAGAAACCGGTTCTTAGAAAGCACCAGTTTAGCCCAGCTTCGAGTTGGTGCTTGTGTGTTCGTTCCGAACCGAAAAACGGGTGTTTGTGCTGTGGAAAACCAAAGAACCGGTTCTAAGTCAGACTCCAGCATCAAACCAACTCTGGAACCAGGTCAATGGAAAAGGGTTCTTTGAGAGTATCTAAGGCGGTTTGGTGAACTTCTGGTTCCTACACCTGAGACCCTCTGAAGACATGCAGCAGGTCAGAAGGTCGAACCAGTAATGGAGTCAGGGATGTTCAGTGGAGATAATCTGGTGCTGGTGGACCGACAGGATTAAGACACCAACCGTCTAGTGAAAGGTGGAGGTTGGGTCTTCCTCTAGAAGTTCTGGTCTAGATGTGACCGCCACTGACTATCCTAAGTCCTTACACTGGCTCCCTGTAGCTCAGAGAATAGACTTCTATATACTTTGACTAGTTTATAAATCATTGAATGGCTTAGCACCAAAGTATGTTGAAGATCTACTGTCGCTATACCCCCCCCCCCCAGACCAATCAGGTCCTCTAATTCCAGTCGACTCAACATCCCTAGAATCAGAACCAAACATGGAGAAGCAGCTTTCAGTTTCTATGCTCCTCTAATCTGGAACAAACTTCCAGAAAACTGCAAAGTTGCTGAAACACAGAGTTATTTTAAATCCCAACTATAAACTGTATCTGTTTAGAGCTGCCTTTGAGTCATGATTCATGTATCATGTTTTGTGTGCTTCTTGCTTTATTGCTGCTTTTATGCTTTGTCTGTGTTTTACTGCTATTTTTATTTTAACCCATAATCATGTGAAGCAGCTTGAATGACCTTGTTGTTGAAAGTGTTGCTATACTAATATAATTGCCTTGCCTTGATCCTGGACCACTGAGTCGTTTCTGCTCATCACAACCTACGACAGCGTCCTGTGGCTTAGCAGGACCTTTTCATGGTTCTTCCAAACTTCATTACTTTCCTTGCAGGAGGTGCTTGTTTGTTGACCCCTTCTGTATCTATGATGTTGGGAAGCTCTCCATCCAAGACCGGCCCAGGATCTCCTTCCAGAGGACTGGGAACCCTACAGAGGGACCTTATCAGATCCACCATCTCAACAGACTCTAGGACCTGCTTCAGTCCACAGCTCCACACAAGGCAGGTCTCTAGCGCCACCACCAGGAGAGCAGTTTAAAGTTCCTCCTGAGCCGAGTTCCCCACAGTCTTCAACGAGTGAAGCCCTGCAGCAAAGAGCTGAAGCGTGTAAGGGAAGAGATGCATGGTGGGAAATCCAGAGGGACGGTGTCCTGGTGACAGTGTGAGGCGCCGGGCGGATACAAGGAGGCAATATGTGACGGAGACAACCAGAGGGGAGGAGGGAGGATGAACGACAGAACGAGGCGACGGAGAGGAAGAGAGACAGATCTCCCCATCTGTTGAGGCGTAAACGAGGCGAGCGAGTCGCTTTTCCTCCGAGCTAATTTGAATAATGAGGTGTTCTAATTTCCTCTCAGACACAGTCAGAGCGCCGTCCTCATTTCCTGTGTGTGTGTGTGAGTCACCACACGCACACGCGTGTTTTCTCTCTCAGCCGCTGCAGACATGGTTGGTTAAAAGAAGAAGA
>OY747723.1:30059731-30132231 GCA_963556495.2 Valencia hispanica
TCCCTCGTTCTCTGCTGGATGAAAGCGCGTGGGCGAGTGAATGAGAGGATGCATGAATGGACCGGGTCCTGGTCGGCTTACAGAACACGGCTCGACCCGGTTTCTATGGGAATGAGTGAGTCAGACGGCTGCTGTTCGTCCTGCTAATCTGACCGGACCTCAGCAAGCATTCAGAACATGAGGAGGTTCTGACCCAACAGGATCAGGAAGCAGGAGAAAAGCCTCAAAGCTCGACCCTCCAGGTGATGCAATGAAAGCAAACAGCCAATAAAAAACCAGCAGCTCAAACCCAAAAACCCAGATGAGCTGAATTTATGGACCAGAACCGCCCGACAGCAGCTTAACACCTCAGAGCAGCTGTTTAAATCTCCTGTCATCATTTGGGTGAAAAAGCAGACTTACCTGGTCAATGCAGGAAGGTCCTCCAGGTGAGCCCAATCTGTAAGCCCCGCCCCTTAAAATGGGCTCCAGCTGCAGTAAGTCAGGCTGGGTTAGCAGGCTGATCAGGTTTCAGGATGGTCTGATTTAGGTTTTTAGCTCCAAACTGCTGCCTAAAATAAACTTTGATCTCCTCTGTTGGTTAATATCGAGTTTTAATCTAATACTGAGACCTCAGAGGTCTGGATGGAAGCTTCTGGTCCTACCGACCTGGTCCAGTCCCACTTTAATCTGTTCTGATGTCTGTAGCTCTACAAGCACCGAAATGTTTTTTCTTGACCTGCTTGCTGAATCTGCATCAGTCCAGTACTCCTTCCTGACTGTTTCTGTTGGTCAAGCTGACCCATTCAGCCATAAATCGGGTTCTAAAAACCAAAGGTTTAAACAGGGGTGTGGAGCCACAGAGGAGCCGTGAACTGATCCGACTAACAGTCCGTCATGAAGACGAAACGTCCCCATGTGTTTATCTGAATGCAGGAAAACATGAAGGACAGAAATCATTTCCAGTACCAATAAGGGGATTGATTCCCAAAGAGCAACCAGCTGAAAACCTTCCACTCCTCATCACCGTGTCCTGTCATCTAAACCATCTAAACCAGAGGGGTCCAGTGTCTGTCCTCAGGGACTCATGTCCTGCATCTCTGTAGTAAGGACACCCCAAGTCTAGGTAAAATACACCTGATGATGACGACAAAAGAAGCTTCAAGTCACCAAACATCTTAGAGAAAGTAAAAGCAATCCAGCAAAGACTTGACAGAAGCTCTAGATGTTTCATAGTCAGCAGAACAAAATGTCTCCCAAGTTTTTATGACACGTTTGAAGGTACCCAACAGTCTCAGAGGGAACAATGTTCTCCATCCCAAGCCTCTTTCACTAGCAAGAGGTTCACCATTAAGCCAGCATGTTGGAACTACAGAAGACCCCAGTCCTGAGGGACAGTGTCCTTCATCGTTTAGAAGGGTCCCTAGTCAAACACACGTGAATCACACAGCTGGATCCTGCCAATGACCTACGGTCATTTAATGAAGGCGTGTAGAAACAGCCTCCTCTAGAACCAGTGTTTGATCCCCCTCTGAGGGGTAAACCACACTGGTGGTGTATAAGATGCTTCCCAGTTTGGTTTTATTCTCAAGCTCGACCGTCACTAAAGAAACTACCTACGGCTGAAGTCCAGTAATCTGTAAAGCCTTGCTGCCTTTTTACAACTCAACCAATGTTACTGGCCACTTTAAAGGCTAAAAATGCAACGTGCTGTGGTGGTCTGGTGTGTTTCTACCATAAATCCACCCGACGGTGGTTGCAGAGCCTCGCTGTCATGACTACATCACACCCTTCCTTGGTCCCTTCAGAAAGTACATGGATACAGCAGGAAGGTGCCTCAGACCCGGGTTGTTGGGTTCTGTAAAGGAGGCATTGACGATCTTTCAGCATTCTTTAGTGAGGTCTTCACTTTGAGCAACATAACCAGTGTAAATGTGGCTGAAGCGGAAAAACCAAACCCGGCAGTCAATACCGGGCCAAACCTTCTTCTGACTCAATGGGTCAAGACGAAACCAAGCCTGTCAATCAGGGACCTGAATCACATTTCCATCTACCTTACCCATTAGTTTTTCAATGCTCCAACTGCCATTCAATTAAAGTCCATACAAACTGGGAGACAACTTCAAGAACCCAATATGTCATCAGCTGTCTTCCTTCCCATGCAGAAGAGACGGGATGTTTGCAACAGACACTCGCAATCCACAGACTCTTATCTAGGACATGTACATCAGGATACGTTTAACTAATCATTATGGTGACAGTAGATCAAAACGAACAAAAAATCTGGTGTTCCTGCATTTGAAGCATGTCCCTGATAGCATGTTGAGTCCTCTATGGTGATGGTAGGAGGAGCGGTGACTCATCCTTAGCCTCAGTCATGTTGGGCCCTCTGGACCCCAGTGGACTGAGGAATAAATCAAGTATTCAACATTTCTTTGTGTCTTTGTTTATTGAACAGTGACAGAAGCCAAGAGGCTGCCTGAACAGCCCCTGCGCTCTCACCATGCTAACACAGATCCAGTCATATTTACACCAGGTCACAAAGATCTCAAGTCTGGCCATAAATAAAAACAAACTTTACAGTTTACAGGGAACACACCTGACAGACAGCCACAGTTTACAGTGTGTTTTTACAGTTGGCTACCAGGTGTTTCTGGTTGGTCTTCCGTCATCTCATGACCTCGTTTTGACCCTAGAACCCTTTCCCATCACCTTCCCAGAGTCCTTCTTAGCATCTCTCTGAATGCTAGCAATTTTCATCCCCAGGTCCCTAATGTGGACTCTGACGTTGGTCAGGTTCTTCTGCCAGGCAGCGTCCAACTTTAAGGTGTTACCTGCGAGGCTGAAGCCCTCGCAGGTGTTAACGTCTCTTTTGGGTGCCGTGGTGGTTCCAGCGGTTCTCTTTATTTCCTGAGGATCCCACAGGTCCGGCCTGGATTGGCTGGAGATCTCAGACTTCTTACTTTGCAGCGGTACTTCAGTCAAAGCAGATGGATTTGGACAGTCCAGATTGGTCCCTGCCTTACCGCCTTGATGTGTAGGATTTAAACTTCCTGTCTTCTTGTTTCGAACCGAAGCTGGTTTCAGTTCTTCCGTGACCACTTTGGTTTCAACGTTTCTACTTCTCAGTCGCTGTTGTTCCCACAGCTTTCCTCCATCCACAGAGTTCAGTTTAATGGAGGCAAGTCCAGAGGATTTTCTTTCTTTGCTCTGCTGTTTAGGATCTGGATTAGTACACCCATGGAGCCCAGGACTCTGACCATGTTGTCTTTGTGGTTCCCACCAGCTAGCACTAACAGTCATTCCTGGCTTTGCCGAGGTCGGAGCTTCGGTTTTTTGTTGGTTTGGTTGATCCCACAAGCTGGAGTCTAACTTCACTGCAGGAGAAAAATGTCCTGAATGTTTAAGTCCTGGAACGCACTCTCCATTCCTGCTCCTGGGACTCGTATCCTCTTCCTGTTGTTCTGGCGGTAAGGACTGTGTAAGACATGGAGGTGGTCCTGGTGATGGCGGTGGCGTTGGAGGAGGTGAAACATCTAAGGAGTCCCAGCGACTGTCCACAAACTCGAGGGAGGATCCCAGCATGCCAGCTAGCTCAGGGGTGGCCTCCACCAGCTCCAGAGGGTCCTTCACGTCTGGTCTGAAGGAGGCCAGTTCCTGCTCATCAGGACCTGTCAGGAGCTGGGACAGGGACGCCTGCCGGTAGAACTCGTCCTCAGGGATGGACTGAATGTTGAGCTGTGGGAAGAGTCGCCGAAAGGAGCGAGACGCCATCCGAAGCCGACCAAGGACGTCCGCCAGGAGGAGCCAGTTTCTGGGTCTAGAGGGAAGAAGGACAAGGATTAGGCCAAGGACCCAGGGAATCGAGCTGAAGAGACAACAGAGTAACGGACATTTTTCAGAGGACACTTTAAACCTGGATCTGGACGTGTTCTGCATAGCTAACGGTGTTTAGTGAGAGGTGGTACTGAGTGGGGAGAAGCTGGTCCAGTGTCTCTAAGCTGCTGTGAAAGTACTGACGGAGCCAAGATGGTTTCAGGATAAAGAAATTATGCTAGACTTTAAGACGATCCAAAACTCTATTCTAAAATATTTTGATTACCAGTCTTGTTTATCTGGTGTTGGAATAAAACCCCAGTTCTGTAAAGCCAGAACCAGAACCAGAACCGTGTCTTCCCTAAATGTCAGAGGAGCAGGGAGGCTGCTCTGCTGTTAGATATTTTGCTGTTGGAGCTGAAAACATCAATCCAGGTGTTATTGATTCACAATGTCTATCAGTGTGTGTGTGTGAAGGGCAGATTAGTAACCCCCCCCCCCACCCCACCCCCCGGCGGTAGATAAGGCCACATGTTGCTTTGCAGTCGCCCGCTGCCTGAATGTTAAGCAGCTTGGTGAAATGTGCGCCGCCGCCCGGTGGCCTTGTTTCCAGGAAGAGCCGTTGATACGACATCAGATGAGGAAGACGAGGAGAAAGAGAGAGGCGGAGAGGAGCGACGGGGGAGGATGACGGAGTGGAAGCCAATTAGCTGCGTCGCCACGGCGATGCAATCCTGGTTAACGACCTCTCCGTCTGTCCTCCCTCTGTTCCTCTGAGGATGTTTTTCTCCTCTCCCTCTCACCCCGCCCCTCGCTGGCGTCTATCCCTCCTACTCCTCCTCCTCCTCCTCTCCTCCCTGAGCTGCTTTTCACGGCCTAATTGGTGTCTGGGTGTGAAAAAACGTGTTAGAACAACAAGGAGGAACGTGAAGGAAAAAACGAGAGTGAACGAAACACAAAGAGTGTTTGAGGGAGTGGTCTTCCTCTGCTTTTCTTTAAGGCACTTCTTTAATACCATTAGACCAAATCTAGGTCTAATGTAGATTCCATCTAGACCTAATTTAGACACAATCTAAACCAAATCTAGTCCCACTCTAGACTTCATCTGGGCCCAATCTAGACCTAATCTGGGATTAATCTAGACCTAATGTAGGCCCAATCTAGACTTCATCTGGGCCCAATCTAGACCTAATCTGGGATTAATCTAAACCAAATCTAGTCCCAATCTAGACTTCATCTGGGCCCAATCTAGACCTAATCTGGGATTAATCTAGACCTAATGTAGGCCCAATCTAGACCAAATCTAGTCCCAATCTGACCCAATCTAGACCTCATCTAGGCCCAATCAAGACCTAATCTGTGATTAATCTAGACCTAATGTAGGCCCAACCTAGACACAATCTAGTCCCAATCTGACCCAATCTAGACCTCATCTAGGCCCAATCTAGACCTAATCTGGGATTAATCTAGACCTAATGTAGGCCCAATCTAGACCAAATCTAGTCCCAATCTGACCCAATCTAGACCTCATCTAGGCCCAATCTAGACCTAATCTGGGATTAATCTAAACCAAATCTAGTCCCAATCTAGACTTCATCTGGGCCCAATCTAGACCTAATCTGGAATTAATCTAGACCTAATGTAGGCCCAATCTAAACCAAATCTAGTCCCAATCTAGACTTCATCTGGGCCCAACCTAGGCATAATCTGGGATTAATCTAGACCTAATGTAGGCCCAACCTAGACACAATCTAGTCCCAATCTGACCCAATCTAGACCTCATCTAGGCCCAATCTAGACCTAATCTGGGATTAATCTAGACCTAATGTAGGCCCAATCTAGACCAAATCTAGTCCCAATCTGACCCAATCTAGACCTCATCTAGGCCCAATCTAGACCTAATCTGTGATTAATCTAGACCTAATGTAGGCCCAACCTAGACACAATCTAGATTTAATGTAGGCCCAACCAAGACATAATCTAGATTTAATGTAGGCCCAACCAAGACATAATCTAGATTTAATGTAGGCCCAATCTAGGTCTAATGTAGGCTCCATCTAGACCTAAAAACACAATCTAGAACTAATTTAGACACAATCTAGACCCAATCTAGTCCCAAACTGATCCAATCTAGGCTTAATCTGGGATTAATCTAGACCTAATGTAGGCCCAATCTAGACCTAATGTAGGCTCCATATAGACCTAATTTAGACACAATTTAGACCCAATCTAGTCCCAGACTGACCCAATCCAGACCTAATGTAGGCCCAATCTAGACATTATCTAGATCTAATTTAGAACCAATCTAGACCCAATCTAGACATAATTTAGACACAATCTGGAGTTAATGTAGGCCCAATCTAGAATTAATGTAGGCCCAATCTAGACATAATCTAGACCTAATCTAGAACCAATCTAGACCTAATTTAGACACAATCTATACATAATCTGGAGCCAATCTAGACCTAATCTAGGCCCAATCTATATTTAATCTAGACCTAATCTAGACCTGATTTAGGCCCAATCTAGACCTATTCTGGGATTAATCTAGACCTAATGTAGCCCCAATCTAGACCTAATGTAGGCTCCATATAGACCTAATTTAGACACAATTTAGACCCAATCTAGTCCCAAACTGACCCAATCTAGAATTAATGTAGGCCCAATCTAGACATAATCTAGACCTAATCTAGAACCAATCTAGACCTAATTTAGACACAATCTATACATAATATGGAGCCAATCTAGACCTAATCTAGGCCCAGTCTAGGCCTAATCTTGATCAACTCTAGACTTCATGTTTTTCTTGCTTTGTTGACTTTGCAGACGAATCAATTATTTGTTTAGATCTGAAGTCAGAGTTTATGTCCAACGTTCAGATTTCAACAACCTTGTTTCATAAAGCGAGGAGTAACAACCACCCAGATTAGGCACAGACACTGAATGAAGAACCTGGTACACTGTCAGACAATCAGAACTTTACATGGTCTTTGATGGGTCTAGACAAGATCTCTTAGGTTCTCTGAGGTCCTGGAGGACACAGAATCTCTCAAGTCAGATAGAAGGCTTAGTTATTGGGATTAGTGTGGTGGTTCTATATCCTGAAGATGGTCTAAGCCTGCTTTGGTAGAGTCCAATAGGTTACAGTGACAGTAGTGGGGTTAACCTTGAATGAACCCTAACTGAGGGAAATCTGATTCCTTCTTAATAAGGTTTGGATCATTCAACATCACAAATGGTCTTTATCTGGTTAGCAGTCTTTACACCTCAGTCCCAACCATCCGGTACCATTAGTTTTAGGCCCAGTAGTTTCTATCCCTTCCTCTTGTCCTAATGGCATTGCCCTTGTTGGTACAGTCATCCTACATCCTGTTTTGATCAAGTATCCACCAAGCTTGGAGGATTCAGCTGTAGGTTTTGATTGTTGGAAACCTCACATCTTCCCTGAGAGCCGATTGTTTCTGATGCTGTCTGAGTCCCTCAGTATGACCATGAACTTCAGGCATGTTCCTAAAGCAACTGGATATCAGTCCACCAAGGTTTCCCCTTAGACTGGGGCCCAGCTGACTTTGCTCCGGTCACTTCTTGTGCCTCCTGGTTGTGGTAGGTCCACAGGATGGTGAAACTCTCCTGGGGTGTTCCTGGTTGGACATAATGGCAATGGACCAAGTCACCAGAAAGTCCTCAGCTCTGGAGGGAAGGTTCCTCAACCAGGAGCTTCACCCCAGAACCTACTCAGGAGACATAGCACCGGGGTGTCCCCATGGTGTCTGGGTGTAGTAACCAGGAAGTAGTTCACTAGTCTACTCTCCTTGGTATCATTAGGCTTCCATTAGAAGCAGCTTTTAGTCTGAGGTTGGTTCTGATCTCAGATCCAGTTTGGTTAATCCTGGTTCATTTACTCCAAGCCTAAAGTCCAATATAACTTTAACAGACCTGTTGCTACAGTTTCAAACCATGGGGTCAAACAGATCTGGTTCAGGTGTGATGTCTGAAGGTTGCAGCACACCAACCTCCGACTCCACCCCCGGACTCTGACTCCACCCCCTGACTCCACCCCCGGAGGTCTGACTCCACCCTCGGACGTCTGTCTCCACCTCTGGACCTCCGACCCCAGCCCCGGACGTCTGACCCCACCTCTGGGCGTCTGACTCCACCCCCGGACTTCTGGCCCCACCCCCGGACGTCTGACTCCACCCCTGACGTCTGGCCCCACCCCCTGATGTCTGGCTCCACCCCCGGATGTCTGGCCCCACCCCCTGATGTCTGGCTCCACCCCCGGACGTCTGACTCCACCCCTGACGTCTGGCCCCACCCCCTGACGTCTGGCCCCACCCCCTGATGTCTGGCTCCACCCCCTGATGTCTGGCTCCACCCCCGGATGTCTGGCTCCACCCCCGGATGTCCGGCTCCACCCCCGGATGTCCGGCTCCACCACCGGACGTCTGACTCACCCCTGAGACGATGACACCTGGATGTTGTAGCACGGTAGCAGAGGTCGATCCGACAGCTCGAACTCGAACACCTCCCTCCTGGCTCTGTGCTCTTCATCCATGTCTTCCTCTTCATCCTCCTCATCCTCATCTGGCCCAGGAGGGTCAGCCAGAATGTTATAGACTCCGCCTTCACAGGACGGTTCTGGAAGAGCAACAACACATTAGTTCATGTTTGTTGGTTATTAGTTGGTGTCAGTCCAGCTTCTCTGGGCCTGAACTTATCAGTATTGGTCCTGATCTCTGGTTCTGGTTAAAGCTGATGAAGCCTTCCTAGCTCTCTTCCTACTCATCCATCCTCTTTTTAAGACCAATTTCTTTCATCTGGCTCTCCTCAGATTCTAGTTCAGTTCTGATTGATCCTTCCTTTACTCCCTCTTTAGCTGCAGCAGATAAAAGTGAACCCATCTTTATGGAACCAGTGTTGTGTTTGTGTGTGAACTAACCGCACACAGAGCTGCCGTGAAACTCCCAGCAGATTCCCGGATCGCTCTCCGACCTTCCCTGGATGTCAGACAGATAGTCTGCAGGCAGAAAGAGGCGCAGAGTTAGGGCCGATCAACGAGGCGACCAATCAGAGCGGATGAAGGCGGCGAGCTGAAAACAATGGAGCCACACACAGCGAAAGACGTGGAGAAGAAGAAGAAAAGTGTTTGTGTTCAGGCGGTGCCGACTCGTCGCGGTGGCGCTGAGTAGACGGATGCTGGCAAGAATGTGTGATTCTGTGTGTGTCTGTGTGATTGTGTGTGTGTGTGTGTGATTGTGTGTGTGTGTGATTGTGTGTGTGTGTGTGTGTGATTGTGTGTGTGTGTGATTGTGTGTGTGTGATTGTGTGTGTGTCTGTGTGATTGTGTGTGTGTGTGTGTGATTGTGTGTGATTGTGTGTGTGTGTGATTGTGTGTGTGTGTGTGTGTGATTGTGTGTGTGTGTGATTGTGTGTGTGTGATTGTGTGTGTGTGTGTGTGTGTGAGCTGCTCTGGGATTCAGCAGCCGAGCCTCATTAAGCTCTTCTGGAGGGAGCGGAGGAAGAAAGGGATGGGAGAACAAATACAGGCGGGGAATGGTAATCAGAACGGCTGCCGAGCCAGCGCTGCCTCGCAGAATACACAAAAACACACAAAAGAATCACACACGCAGAAATATACAGAAAACACAAAGAAATACACAAAAACAGACACAGAAAGACACATAAATGTAGAAATATACAGAAACACAAAAACACATGCAAAAAACAAAGAAATACACAGAAATAGACGAAGAATCACACACCAAAAATACACAAAAAACACACAAAAACACACATAGAAATATACAGAAAACAAAGAAACACAGGAATCATACACAAAAACATGCAGAAATACACAAAAACAGACACAGAGACACAAAAAATAGAGGCAGAAAGACACATAAATGTGACAAAGAAATACACAGAAATAGACCAAGAATCACATACCAAAAATACGCAAAAAGACACGCAGAAATACGCAAAAACACACGCAGAAATACGCAAAAACACACGCAGAAATACGCAAAAACACACGCAGAAATACGCAAAAACACACGTAGAAATACGCAAAAACACACGCAGAAATACGCAAAAACACACGTAGAAATACGCAAAAACACACGTAGAAATACGCAAAAACACACGCAGAAATACGCAAAAACACACGTAGAAATACGCAAAAACACACGCAGAAATACGCAAAAACACACGTAGAAATACGCAAAAACACACGTAGAAATACGCAAAAACACACGTAGAAATACGCAAAAACACACGCAGAAATACGCAAAAACACACGCAGAAATACGCAAAAACACACGTAGAAATACGCAAAAACACACGTAGAAATACGCAAAAACACACGTAGAAATACGCAAAAACACACGTAGAAATACGCAAAAACACACGCAGAAATACGCAAAAACACACGTAGAAATACGCAAAAACACACGTAGAAATATACAGAAAAAAGACTTAAAGACAGACGTAGACACGCGCTCCTGCTGCCTCGTTCCTCTTTATCCCAACAGTTTCCTGTTAGTTTCCTGTTAGTTTCCTGTTTGTTTCCTGTTTGCATTATTTATTAACTGATTTAAGCCAGCGGCAGTTTCATTGTCCTAACGGAGATTTTTGTCAGCCTGACTGAAATAAAGAGGAACGAACCTACAGGGAAAATCTGCTTTATAAGGAAGCTGCAGGGAGAGAGGGTTGTCGGTCTGATTCCACATGCTGATGTGCCCCTGGGTAAGGCAGTTAACCCCGCATGTTAGCGCTGTATGAGTTGAGCACGAGGTGAGCAAAAAATGTCAGGACCGGGTCACTGAGGGACAAATAAACGTGTTTAGCCGATGGGGGAACCATTAAGGCGTCTCACCCTCCAGGAAGGTTTCCATGGCAGCGCTGTGGGTCATGCTGAGCGGGCCTCGTCCAGAGTAAGTGGTCAGGGTCGGGTCGGCGCCACAGGCCAGCAGGAAGCGGACCACCTCCAGATGGTCGTTTTCTACGGCGTCGTGAAGCGGCCTGAACACAGAACAGAGACATCAACCTAATCTGGATGGTTCTGTTCTACACGGACCTTCAGCTGGTTCTGAACTACAACTTCACTCTTTTAATCTGTTATTTATTCTATAATGGTGATCAATCACACAATAAGTCAAGGATTAATACTGACATTTCCTAACAGGCTCCATCTTTAACTGTTTGCTTGTGAAGATTGGTCAATATACAGATGACTCGATGTGTTATACTCTGTCTCCACCTGTACCTAGAAGGACCTCATTAAACCTGAGGCCGGGTCGGTACCTGGTTCCAGAACCGCGGCCGGGTCGGTACCTGGTTCCGTCCTGAGAGCTGCAGTTGACGTCGGCGCCGTGGCCGATCAGGAGCCGTACGATGCCCAGCCAGCCGCGGGCGCAGGCCTCATGGAGGGCGCAGTACCCGGCGTTGTCTCTGTGGTTCACGTCGCAGAGCCGCCGCTCCAGGCAGTACAGCACCACCTCCTGGAGGAAAGGAGGCATGACAGCGGGAGCCTGTTAGCAACCAGGTGAGACTAAAACGTTCTGCATCGTCCAGATCCTAAAGATCCTCGTAGACCAAACGGCTGAAGCTATGAGTCCTCAGCAGATCTGCAGAAGAACTGCTCTGAGCATGCGTACACACAGCACCTAGTGGTAGAACGGGGGAACTGCACATATTTATCTCATGTTGGCGTCTGTCTGTCTTTTAGCTAAATAACTCACAAAGTTATGGACGGATTTGGATCAAACTTTCAGGAAATGTTAGAAACGTACCAAGGAATAAATGATTATATTTTGGGGGTGATCATGCATGGAGATCCTGTGAATCCCAATCTGGGGGGGTGTGAGGAGCTTCATGGAGGTCTGCTCTCTCCATCAGCTTTTTTTACTCGCTTCAGTTTAAAGGATGTTGTTCCACTTCTAAATCAAAGGTTATCAAACTGTAGTGAGGAAACTTGATGGTGGAGACATGAAGCAGGGGAACCGCTGATAACAGAGGGCAAAAACTATCTGTGGTAAAATGAATTTAGGTTTAATATGATAATTATCATAAAGTCTGTTCATCATGACTTCATGTTTCACCTCCATCTATGTGTCACTGAAATCCCTTTTTTGCTCTCTTGGTCGTTATTTTCAGGAAGAACAAGGATTTAATGCATGTGTCAGAGGAATTGACCAAATATGGTTAATTGGGGGCGTGTCTAATGACATGTTGGATTTATCAACAGATCATTGTGGAGGAACATGCGTACGACTGGCCACCGCATATAAAATATTTGACCGTTTGTACGAATATTCTGGATTTCATTGGTAGGACAGAATAGAGGACAGTTTCTACCAGCAGGTTGATAAACGAGGAATCTGGTGTCGGTTCTGAAAGAGTTAAACTTTCTCAGAACCTGATGAAGAAGCTCTGCCGGTAAAGACCAGCTCCATCCTCAGACCCAGAGAGGAAACATGATGAAACTCCCCTCTGTTCTGATTGCAGCAGGAAAATGTGTGTGTGTGTTACTGTGTGTGTGTGTGCAGTGATGGATGACGGCTTCATTTGCAAACTGAGCTCGTTAGCTTCACCACTGCACCTCAACGAGGAAGAGAGAGAGGCTGACACTCGTGAGAGCTGACAGGAGCCGTCGCAACATGCATGAAATATTCACAAGTGTGTAGGTGTGTTACTGTAACACACACAGTGTTACTGTGTGTTACTGTGCGTGTGTTGCCTCGGCATGATTTTCAGACAGCTGTTGAATTCTAACTCAGGACTCTCAGGTTTCCTGCAGCAGCTTTAGTGGAAGATGATGAACTAGATGAGGAGAAATCAGACGGCTAGCGTCTTCTTTGGACCGCTGACGCTACATAAAGCACCAACATAGATCATCTTCTTCTAGATCTGCTCTCAGAGCGAACAGATCTACCCCAGACGTCCCTCTGTCCAGGTCCTAATGGGAAACCACAGCAGGGGGTCCTGCAGCTTTAACACCTGCATGCATGTGGACCGACACACCTGAATCAAACATCTGGAGCGTCTCTACGAACTGAATCACTTCCTGAACCAGTTCACTCACCAATCTGATTCAGCAGCCCTTAAATCTAAAGGGAGAGTAAAGTCCAATCAGCTGTAGGTCCGATCCATCCCAAAGGCAGAGCGACTCTTCATCAACAGGAAGTAGACAGGTCCACCCCCTTCCTATGTTAGCCTAAACATAACGGATGTTAAATCTAACTCGGTTAGAAGAAAAACTCTTTAGACTGAAACAATCAAAGGAAAGACTGGAGAGACATGGATCATAACAGCTTTAAAATCTAAAGTATCAGAATGCGTCTATTTGCAGATGATCCAGTCGTTTCTACAGACGCTTAAACAAATTTTTATTTCAGTAGGAGGCGACAGTCAGCATCAACCTGGATGATCGGATCAGAAGCTGAACATCAGATAAACTAACCAGCAGTGGGACATTTATATATAAATAAAGGTAGAAAGGAGATAGATTTAGCCAAAGGTAGATGTTTTCACTATACCGGCCTGATGCGAAGGCGCATTTTGATGATGTCATCACCCAGGATAAATACAGATGTTCAGTGTTCACATTTTACACTAGATATTACAAGTTTAAAATCTGTTTTTCTCTTAAACTTGAAGCATTTTTCATTCGATCATGTGCAATGAATCGAATGTCATTTTGACACATATAAAGAAAAGAAATGAATATATCACAATAAATATTATTACCGTGCATATTTTAGATAATATCACAGAGAATGGAGGCCGTATCGCCGATATATCGCGATACTATGAGTGAGACGATATATCATGATTTATAAAACTGAATTTAAATGTAGATAAACTGTCCCATCATTCTAAACACTCCAACCTGTTTCATAATTTAACAGTTTTATTAACAGATGTAGTTGATGCATTGGAACAGAGAAGGTGAAAACAGCCACAAGCTACCAGTTACACTTTTATATTTTGCTACAATAATTACTGTCATCGTTAATGGTTCCATTCAAATTCTAGAAAATCGAGTCGACCCGGCGGACTTTAACCCGGTCCTCTCCAGCAGCAGCACCACAGACAGGATCCATTACCTGGTAGCCCAGCCGGGCGGCGCGCTGCAGCAGAGTTTCCCCCACGGTTTTGTTGACGATGAGGCGCCGGACCTCTGGAGGGACGGGCCGAGCAAAGTGTCGGGTCTCTGGAAACGCAGGGCGCCGGTCGGGGGACTTGGACGGGTCCGACTGGGAGAACTGGGAGTGTTTGTGAAGAGAACCACAGGAACAGGATTAGCATTTCCTCTGCAGCCGATTTTATTCCCCAGTAAAAACCTCCTCAGCCTTCAGGAATGGAAGCTTTTGTTTCTGGATAAAAGGAGGCAGAACCAGAACCAGAACCAGCTCCTGGCCATGCATCAGGAAACAGGAGGTGAGCTCCACCCTGGAGGGGTGAGGAAGAGGAAGAGGAGGAGAAAGGGGAGGAGGAGGAAGAGGAGGAAAAGGAGGAGGAAAAGGAAAATGAGGAGAAAGAGGAGGAGGTGGAAAAGGAAAAGGAGGAAAAGGAAGAGGAGGAGGAAGGGAAAAAGAGAAAAAGGAGGAGGAAAAGGAAGAGGAGGAGGAAGGGAAAAAGAGAAAAAGGAGGAAGAGGAAAAAGAGGAACAGGAGGAGGTAGAAGAGGAAAAGGAAAAGGAAAATTAGGAGAAAGAGGAGGAGGAAGAAGAGGAAAAAGAGGAAGAGGCGAAGGTAGAAGAGGAAAAGGAAGAGGAAGTAGAGGAGTGAGTCTCTCCTCCAGGTGCTCCAGATTGTATTTTCTTCACCAGGTATGTAAACCTCCAGGTGATCTTACCTGCTCAGAAACATCTGGTGAAACGTAGGAACCAAACTCCCGTCTCTAAAGACTCAGACAGGTGTGTGACGATGAGAACTAAAGGTTCCTCACCGACCCAGACGGAGAGGTTCTGGTTTAGTTGAGCTCAAAGCTCTACAGTGAAAAAGTTCTGATGGTATCGACCTGGTTGACCTTTGACTGGATCGGTGGTCGACCTGGTTGACCTTTGGAACCCCTGGTCTCGGGTTGAGGAACCTGTTAGGCTACAGGTTCTGAACATGTTGGACAAATTGGACCTTTCTACACCATAACGACACGAGTCTCTCTCTATGCAGACGATATTCACACATCAACCAACCGATGAGCCACACTGACCTTCCCAATGCGCTCCTCTCCGTCGCTCTCTGCGCCCACCGAGTGCTTCGTCTTAAAGGGACGCTTACCCTTCGGCACGTCAATGCCGTTGTCATGGCAACGAGACAGCTGATGGTCAGCTAGGAAGGAGGACAGAGGAGGCGTGGATGGCGTGGAGAATGTCCGATGTTTGTCCTGTAGGCGGGAGGAGGTCGGCGAGGCGGAGGATGAAGGACCTGGTTGGTCCTGGAGAGGGCGGGTGTCAGAGGGGGGCGGAGCCACGTTGAAAACTAAAGAAAACAGACGAGGATATAAGGTGGTTTAATGGACACAAGAAGAGAAAGGTTCTTCAGGATTCTCAAGAGTTGTCTTAGCCACAGCAGGTACCAGGAACCAAATCAGAACCAGGTCATCAACCTACCAGAGAACAGCCCCGAGGGAAGGTCTGACCCTCAACCTTTGGACTGAAGGGGTTGAATACTTCCAGAACTTCATCTCCTCTACAGATCACAGTTACGGCTCATTCAAAGGTCCATCAGGAATAATAATTCAGTCAGTCGAGCAGGTTGTTCATAGCACAACAATAATAATGAGTGTTAGCTGTTTGTGTATGCGGTGACCTTCTACCTGGCTGCAGGAGGAAGATCTGGACCCAGAAAGGAGAACCTCTCTGCCTTTCTCCTGACTGTTGACCCGGTCCACTGGCTGGTACTGACAGCACCAGAACCCTGATGAAGGTTTGGCTACTGGTTCCTCACCTAATAGTTTAATCCCTAAAAGCCCCTAGCTGTTGATTCCTCCTCAAGGCTGCTACTGAAGGGTTAAATCCATAAACATATTTTCTATAAATTCACATCTAAACCAAAGGTTAGAATCAAACTCATTAAAAAGTTCAGACAACATCCCTCGGTTAGCGCTCTGCAGCTCGTCTGGTTTCACTTAGATTTATTTGGCCAGATTTAAACTCAGTTTTACTGTTGAGGAACCTGTGGAAGCAGCCTTCAACAGACTGAGGAAGAGGAGGAGGAAGAGTGGCGGGGGAGCAAGCACATTCCATGAGCCTGACTGTGGAGGAGGCAGCTCCATCTGGGAGATGTTAGACGACTATTAGCGCCACGAGGACCCAGCGTGTCCATCAACACTCAGGAACGCTCACATCGCCCCCTGCTGAGGAGGAGGAGGAGACAGTTTTAATCCTCCAACATTTCTCCCTAAATGAGACTCATGACCATCACTGAGATGTTCTAGGTTGATCTAGCCAAGAACCGGTTCAATCTACGACCCAAGAACCGGTTCAATCTACGACCTGAGGACCGGTTCCACCTAAAACTTGAGGACCGGTTCCCTCTACGACCAGAGGACCGGTTCAATCTACGATCAGAGGACCGATTCAATCTACGACCTGAGGACCGGTGCAATCTATGACCTGAGGACCGGTTCCACCTAAAACTTGAGGACCAGTTCCCTCTTTGACCTGAGGACCGGTTCAATCTTTGACCTGAGGACTGGTTCCATCTAGACAGACTTCAACACAGAAACCAATAAACCTCCTTTACCTGTTGGACCGTCCCGCATCAGGAACCTGGGTTCACTCCAGCTTCCATTGACCTCTGACCTTTCCCTCACAGGTGGGAACGTCCTGTCCACGTCTGCTGATTTCTCCCCAGAGGGCAGCCATTGGCTTAGCTCTCCAGGTGGGCGAGGCTTGTTTAGTCGGAGGCCGTTTAGCTCGATGCGGACCTTTAGCTTCTTCACCTCTTCCAGAGTCGAGTCTGTGAAGACGAGCAGAGGTCAAAGGTCATCTCTGACTTAAGACCCAGCGTTGCGATGTGGTCGGTTCATTTCTACCGTGTTTAATAACCAGATGCATTACGGTAGGGAAATAATATGAAATGATACAGGCAATAAGGAAGCACCACCAGACTCAGTAGGTTCTGTTCGTACTGCAGCAGAAACTCGGCATCATCTGCATAACAAGAGACATGGAGGAGAAAACAGTAGAGACCCGACTACGAGGCCCAGAGGAACGCCAAAGTAAAATAGATTGAATCTTTGCTTGAAAGCATCAGAATAAAACTTTTAGAATCGTTCCCCACCTGAAACACATCTACTCTCTTAGTGTTTTATAACTTGACTTCATAGGTTTAATCTAGGGTGAAAAACTGGGTCTCCTATCGGCTGGAAACGTCGTTCTGGTGACTTCAAGCAGTTCTTCTCGCTCCTTCCTGATCTAAACCGTCACATCCAGGTAAAGGTAACCGAAGAGCTCACCGTGGGAGGCTTTGACTCTCTTGGTAGGACTTATTGCCCCGCCCTCTTCCTCTCCTTCATCGTCCCTTCCCCTCTTCTGGCGGCCGCTGACGATGCTGCTCTGATGAAACGGCTCCAGGCTGAACATTCGCCGCCGGCTCATCTGGATGTTTGGGTTGGACCTCGGAGAGGGGCGGTTCCCCTGAAACGGACCTCTGGAAGCCGGGAAAAACGGCCGATCGGGCTGTGAGACACATCCGGGTTCCTGGTTTCTCTTCTCCCGCTGACGATCAGCTTCTTCATCCTCCATAGAAGGATCTGCAATGGAGACAATAACTTCAGCTTAATATTAATGAACTGATGACACATGACTTGGGACGCGATCTAAGCAACAGAACCTGATTCTGGTTCAGGAATCTGGTTTAGATCCTGAATGAAACAACTGCAGAACCAGGACCATGAAGTTCATACCAGATATACTACCAACCCAACCGCAGAGTCCATGAAGTAAGCTATATGTAATATGACACAGAGAGCAACCACTGAGCATGCTCAGTGAAATCCATCCAGTAATAAGCAGAAACTAGTGACAGCAGCTTTAAGGTCTGGCTGTCCTTCTGCAGATCTTCAGGATTCTGGAGGTTCGGTCTATTCACTCTGATCTTCTGTTCCTAAATCAGATGTTCGGTCTGATCCAGGTCGCTGACTGAAACCAGCTGATCATCTTCAGATCCTCAGAAGTGTCTCAGAAGTTCCGCCATTTCTCCTTTTAGGTGTTAGAAGAGACCCAGACCATGATGCTTTGGGTCAGGTTCAGAGACATTCCTTCGGTAAGTCCAGTTCTGGCCTCATTTGACCAGATAAGCTTCTCACTGGTTGGTCCAGATGTTCTAAAGCAGATGTTAACATGCTCTTCTTCACCAGGAGTCCAGTCCGTTTATAGAGGCCATGATGGTTTAAAATACGACATGGACAACTGGTTCCAGGTCCATCTAAAGCTCAGCGTGGTCTCTGGTTCTAGGAGAACTCTCCTGATTGGTCCTTCATCTCCTGAGGAGCACTGGGTCAAGGCTGCTTTACGGTCCAAGGACGTTCTCTCCAGGTCCTGGTTGTGGTCCAAACTGAACCACTCAGAGCTTTCCAGATACGTTAAGTTCTTCAGATGCTTCTGGTGGGACAGCAGCTCTCTGAAGGACACTAGGCTAAGACCAGAGCAGCCCTATGGAAGCAGCCTGGTGGAGGCACTCCGGTGAAGGCAGTCCGGTGGAGGCAGTCCGGTGGAGGCAGCCTGGTGGAGGCAGTCCGGTGGAGGCAGTGCAGTGGAGGCAGTCCGGTGGAGGCAGTCCAGTGGAGGCAGCGCAGTGGAGGCAGCGCAGTGGAGGCAGTCCGGTGGAGGCAGTCCGGTGGAGGCAGCCTGGTGGAGGCAGTCTAGTTAAAGCAATCTGGTGGAGGCAGTCCGGTGGAGGCAGTGCGGTGGAGGCAGTCCGGTGGAGGCAGTGCAGTGGAGGCAGTCCAGTGGAGGCAGTCCAGTGGAGGCAGCCTGGTTGAGGCAGTCTAGTTAAAGCAATCTGGTGGAGGCAGTCTGGTGGAGGCAGTCCGGTGGAGGCAGTCCGGTGGAGGCAGTCCGGTGGAGGCAGTCCAGTGGAGGCAGTGCAGTGGAGGCAGTGCAGTGGAGGCAGTGCAGTGGAGGCAGTCCGGTGGAGGCAGTCTGGTGGAGGCAGTGCGGTGGAGGCAGTCCGGTGGAGGCAGTCCGGTGGAGGCAGCGCAGTGGAGGCAGCGCAGTGGAGGCAGTCCGGTGGAGGCAGTCCGGTGGAGGCAGTCCGGTGGAGGCAGTCCAGTGGAGAGAGTCCGGTGGAGGCAGCGCAGTGGAGGCAGCGCAGTGGAGGCAGCGCAGTGGAGGCAGTCCGGTGGAGGCAGTCCGGTGGAGGCAGCCTGGTGGAGGCAGTCTAGTTAAAGCAATCTGGTGGAGGCAGTCCGGTGGAGGCAGTCCGGTGGAGGCAGTGCAGTGGAGGCAGTCCAGTGGAGGCAGCCTGGTGGAGGCAGTCTAGTTAAAGCAATCTGGTGGAGGCAGTCTGGTGGAGGCAGTCCGGTGGAGGCAGTCCGGTGGAGGCAGTCCGGTGGAGGCAGTGCGGTGGAGGCAGTCCGGTGGAGGCAGTCCAGTGGAGGCAGTGCAGTGGAGGCAGTCCAGTGGAGGCAGTCCAGTGGAGGCAGTCCGGTGGAGGCAGCGCAGTGGAGGCAGTCCAGTGGAGGCAGCCTGGTGGAGGCAGTCTAGTTAAAGCAATCTGGTGGAGGCAGTCCGGTGGAGGCAGTCCAGTGGAGGCAGTCCAGTGGAGGCAGTCCGGTGGAGGCAGTCCAGTGGAGGCAGTCCGGTGGAGGCAGCCTGGTGGAGGCAGTCTAGTTAAAGCAATCTGGTGGAGGCAGTCCAGTGGAGGCAGTCTGGTGGAGGCAGTCCGGTGGAGGCAGTCCGGTGGAGGAAGTCTGGTGGAGCCAGCAGGTCCTTCTACATCCTACCAGATCACCGCTGCTTCTCTTCATGGATAGAAGGATCTATGGACGGATTGGTTCTGACTCTGCGGGTTACCTGGGATGATCCCAACATCAGGTGTGAACTTCATGTCTGACTCATCATAAATAGACCCATTTAACAGGTGAGGAGCTCTTCTAGTGATTTCTATCCAGATCTGACTTTGATCCAGACTGGAGAGGAAACCTTTTATGTTGCTGAGAGTCCATCATCAGTTTGTTTCCATCTAGAGGACGGAAACTTCAGATGAACCCTGAACAGGCAGCAAGGCTGCGTTCAAGATCACTATAGAATAATAAACCTTATTATTATTATGTTATCATTTGTTCATGGCCACCCACAGCGTCCCAACATGTCTGACTCAGAGAATACCAGAGAAGTTTTGGTCCAACTGAGGAACTCTGACTAACGTGGCTGAGGTGTGAAACGGCTTCCTGCAGGAAACCAGGCCAGCGCTACGGCGGCTATAAAAACAGGCGGGTGCACTCAGAGTTCATGCATGCATGTGTGTGTTTGTCACACTCTTCTCTAAACACTCAGGGTAAGGGGGGGAGGGGGGGGGATGAAGAGACAAAGAAAGCAACTTAAAGTGAGTGAAATACAACAAAGTGGGTTTTCATGTTTTCCGTTCTGAGATGGTCCATGTATGAGCGTGCACAAACCTGTAGGAGCGTGCACGAGCCTGCAGGAGCGTGCACAAACCTGTAGGAGCGTGCACGAGCCTGCAGGAGCGTGCACAAACCTGTAGGAGCGTGCACGTCACCCAGCAGAAATCCTCTTACCTCTCAGAGTCCCCGCGGCTGCAGACGGAGTTCCTCCTCCTCCTTTCCAGCCCTCTCTCTGCTTGCAGCGCTCCCCTCCTCCCTCCTCCTCCTCATGTTCTTCATCCCTTCTTCCATCATCCTGCTGGCCGTCTGCCAGCTGCTCCTCTTCCTCCTCTCTTCTTCCTCCTTTCTCACTCAGCTCCAGCTCAGAGAACTGCAGCATGGCGCGCTGAGAGAGGGAAGGCAGAAGAAAATCAGAGTGTGAAACATCAGAGCAGCAGGTTGTGGCTTCATCTCCTCCATAAACCAGAGCTGGACTCATCCCTGCTCTGCTAGTCAGGAGGTTCTAGCTGGGTTAACAGTACCAAACCTTCCCAGAACCGGTCCAAATCCATAGAATAGCAGCAGGTTCTCATCTGAATAATTAAACCAAGCGCTGACGTCCTGTTCCACCCAGCAGGAGACTAAAGTCCACATCAAACCTTTAGGCTGCCGCCCTCAGCTGACACCACCATGACCCGGTTCACTGCAGGGTTCTGCTCCAATAGAACCAGAACAAACCAAAGATCCATCCAATCATAAATCCCTAACGAGAAGCAGAGCTGGTCTTCATATTTAGCCCAAATAAAGAGAAATGATGCATTTGGGGTAAAAATCCCTCATTATCAACGTCTGTTAATGCAAATGACATCAGTGTGTGATTCTCTAAGACCAGCGCTGTTTGGGACACGCAGTTAGCATGAAGCATCTCTTAAAGCAGGCGGGTAGCTGCAGCCTAGTTAAAGAACGGCCGTCTGCAGTAGGGTCAGGGAACGCTACTACGATACTTGAACGATACTTTTTAAGTCTAATTATAAGAGAGAACACCAAAATAATAAAACTTTTCTTTTTTATTAAACTAAGCAAGAGCATAGAAAGCGTTCAGAGAAAACATTAAAAGGCACAACATGTAAATATTTGTATAAAAATAAATATAGCCTTTCAGTAATAATAATGCTTCACTTAGAATAGAATATTTATTGTCCCACAAAGGGGGAAATTTGGCTGTAAAAGCAGCAAAGTGATATATTAATAATAATAATAATAATAATAATAATAATAATAACAAGCTTGCTGAACTCCATTTTCTAATACTAGGTACAGAAACAGCAGGGAAGTTAGTTTTATGTCATATTTATGCTTTTATAAGCCGGTCAGACTCAGATGCCTCCAGTGTTTTTATGCTGATGCAGCGGAGGAGGACGGTTGTGGCTAATTCTTCTTCCTGCAGTCACAGACGCTACATGCTTCAGCTCGCTCACTGATGCCATGCACCACGAGGCGCTGGGTTAAATCGCTGCTATTCCCGTTTTTCGCGGCACAAATCTTCTTGCAGATGTTGCATTTCGCTCGGTTGCCGTTTACTTTTTACAAAATGCAGCCAAGCTTTAGATTTTATTCGGTATTTTTATCCGTGAACTCGTTCTGCTTGCTGGAGAAGTGTTGTTGAAAGCGGAGAGGCGGGGCTTTGTGAGCGAGCTCACAGCAGAAGGAATGGAGCTGCACATGAACAGGGACAAAAGTACCGAAATTTAGCACCGGAAAATATTTAGTTTCGGAATTGGTACCAAAGGTTTTGGGTCGGTAGCAAAGAGGTACAGAGTTTCGGTACCCAGCCCTAGTTTAGAAGCTGATGGCAGGAATGTTCCTGAAGGTTGAATTCATCCTAGTGACACATAGATGATCTATAATCCTTATAATTTATAACCACAGAACCAGGCAGAATACAACACGTTCCATCCAGAACTCAACCACAGCGTCTCTGGGCTCTCACAACTTTTCTTTCTTCATCTTGTATTTAGTAAGAACAACAACGGGACTCATGAGAGGACAGTTTGCGCTGTAAAAGCCTTCCTAAAGACATGGACTACAATATGACTAAGGAGAGCAGAAAACAGCAATAATCTGTTTAATAATCCGTCATTGTGAAAAGTGACGTCCATGAAAGCATCTCCTCATGTTTTCATCTGCAGGAAGCGTCCTGCTGCAGCAGCCTGACCTCTGTTCATTAGCAGGCATCATGAGAACGGCCTGCTGCTCGTTGTGGCACACCTCCATCTGCCCTGACCACAAACCGATTTTAACGTTAATGGCCCGTGAAACGACCTACAAATCCATCGGGCCCCGCAGGAGAAGGACGAGCGAGTTAATGAGAGCGCCGCCGTCCTTCAGGAGCTACGAGCCGACGGGCCGACAGGCTGACAGCTCAGACCGAAGCCGCCTAACCCAGGATGCTTTGATTTACTCTCTGCTGCGCCTCACCTGCTCAGTCAGCTCTGTTCGCGTCTCTGGTTTCCTTCTGCATGCTCACAGCTTTCTACAACCTCTCTGCTGTCATACAACCTAAACGCCACCAGAAACTAAAGCCTTCGTGTCATTAATATCCCTTAGAACTGCCTCTAGAGGTGATGGGAAGGAGTAGTCAGCAGACGAAAACACAGAAACACATCCATTCATCTTTTGTTGCTTGTTAGGGGTTCCTGCTTCATGAAACGCGTTTCTGCATGTGTTCAGGTTGGAACCAGCGCTGTCTTCCTTCGGATTGTACCGGTTAAACCCCTGGTTACTGAATTAACTACATCCCTAAACAACAATATCCTCAAGATGATTTGCATCAAAGAGTCTAAAAACCACCAAGAAAAGGGAAGGACAAGACCAGTTCGGGCCAGGCAACCTCCTAAACATGAACAAAGTCAGAGCCGGCTGATGAACTGATGAACCCGTCACCAAGGAAACACCAGAAAATGACGACAAGTTGCTCCGACATTAGATCTGTTTTTACATTTACCAAAGAGTTATAAAAACAGAAACCTGATTGGAATAGCTTCCATTTATTTACAGCAGGTATAATTGACCAAAATGAAGTCGGTGAAGACTGAGCCAAATTACCTCAATGAACTGTGGGGGAAAAAATCAATACTGGAGGGCCAACCCAGTGGTCTAATGACTGAACAGATGACCGAAGACCATTAGGTTTAGGGGGTTTCATGATTATTAAAGGAAGGAAGCAATAAGTTCTCCTACCTGTAGAGCACTTTGCTCTCTGCTTCGCTTGCTGACATCAGAGAGGAGATCCTCTCTAAGCTGTTCGCCCACGCAGCCTGAGGGGTTGGTGATCTCCTTGTTCAGGCTGGACTGCATGTTTCTGAAGGAATCAGGGTCTTTAGGATCATCTTCCATGTTTACATTGTCCTCGATCTTTAAACTCTTCTCTTCACTTCCATAACTGGTCGTGGTGAGAAGGTCTTTGTCAACACATTGGGTCAGATTGTTGTGAACCCTGTTAACGTCTCCACCGGTAGTAAAAAGCTTCAGACGGGACGGGCCGGGAGTAAAACCTCCAGATGAGGGGAATCTGGGATTGCTATGTGGAAACAACATGTGGCCATCTGAGGGGACTTTTTCACGGGTAGGGCTGGTTTTTCCATGTGCCGGACTTCTGAGACTGAGGTTGGGCCATATAGCATTGTGGGTTTCACCGTTTCCACAACTTCCATTTTCACCAGCTGAGCCACTGGGAACTTTGGGTTCACACACTGATACCTTTAAACTGACATTTGTGCCGCTTGGTCTCCCAACGCTAGGACTATCTGTGGTACCTGTAGGGTCTTTGGGGTTGATGCTGGGAGACGATAACAGCTTAGAGTTCATGACTGCTTCAGCTGGGAATCTGCTCCACACTGGGACCTGAGGACTGGAATCACTGGATTTTAGTCCTTTACTGATGGAGCCTGGACTCTCTGATAGATCACTACCCTCTACAGCTGGAGTCTTTGGACCTATGACTGTGAACTGGGTTTCAGTGTCTGTGCTTGCCAAGTCACCAGAACTACTTTCATTATCACTGGGAACCAATGAGATCGTGTTAATGGGAGGGCTTTGCTGGTGGTTGTCACGTTTATTTGAAGATTCAGGGTTTACTTCCTTTGAAGCTGTATTTACATCACAAACTCCGCACAGTGTCGCTGGTTCATCACCACCAGAAGGTCTGGCTTTAGGGTTTCTAGAGAACTGCCATGGGGAGGTTCGGGCACATTGCATCGTCAGCTCCTCTGAGATGTCTGGGAATGGACTTTCTGGGGTTTCCTCTTCTGAGATTTCTTGGTTGCTACAAGGGAGTGATGAAGCAGTAGAGCTAGAAGCAGTCTGGGGTAGTGAGCTTAGACTCTCCTCTGCATTCTGGACTAGATGACTGGTTTCTGGAGGACAAGACCTCTTGCCTTTGAATTGGTTCCCTTCACTGGTCTCCTGTTTGCGGGGAACTTCAACCTCAACCTCATCACGTACCAAGTCAATGCAAACCATCTCATCCCTACCAACAGACAGGGGTTTATCTGGAGCTGATCTAGAAGCATGTTTGGTGCTTTTATCAATCTCCTCGTCATTCCTGTGACAAGGGTTAGCATCTTGCTTTTTCTGATTCATGAACTGTTCTTCGTCTCTGATTTTATTGTGGGTCTTTGACAAATCATGATCCTGCTCTTTGTTTTCAACACCCAAACATGTTGACATGGAGGCTATTTTCTCTGAGCTCTGATAGGGTAATATCCCATGCGGGAGGCCATGTTTCAGTGCAGAATGTGACTGGTAAAAGCTGTTGTTACCAAGCAGAAGTGGATGGGGATACACATGACCCTTGTTTGGCACTGCCAGTCGCTGCATTGACAGAGTCTCAGCGACAGAGTATGGGATGTAGCGGCTAGTGTAAGCTAAACTACGAGGTAGGTAGGAATCCCTATAGATTTGGTTGGAGGAGTTTTTGTTTTCTGGATTTGACGTTTGATACAGTGATGGATCAGACTGGCTGTCTTTAGTTTCAGGAGGAGGTTTACTCTGTTTTTTAAAGTACGTTTCCGCTTTGCTGCTTCTTTCAGGGGCAGCAGGAGAAACTCGGGGCCATTCAGCTTTTGATTTGGAGGCCTTTGCAGAACACTGTCCCGCAGAGGCCGTACTGGCGATACTGGTTACCAGCCCTGTAGATCCACTTGAGACTGGAGACTCCTGCTGATTTTTAATACTGTCTACAGCACTAGCTATAGTTTGGGAAGAGGGGCCCAAAGAAACCCCAGTAGAGATGGTTTCAGGATCCGGGGTCCTGGTCGAAGAGCTAATGGTCAGAGGTCGTCCCTCTTTGAGGTCTTGCTTCTGATTCGCTCCCACCCTGTACTGAGAAGGTTGTAAATACCCCAGATGGGCCTTTGCTTTGGTTGGGAATCCATTTGGAAATTCATTCAACTCTTCAGTAGGATTTGCTTTTCCTTCCGGGTTTTTGGGGGCTTTCTGAGGTACAGCTGTGCCCGACGATTTCTTTGCACGTGTCGAATGTGTTTCAGCGTTATAGTTGGAGTCTTTGGTATTGCTGCTGCCTGAGTTGATGGAACGGCTGTTCTGGGAGCTAAGGTAGAAGTGATGTGAAGCAGGAAGAGAGGGTGAGGTGCTGCTCTTATAGAGATGCTTCTGAGGGTCTGTGGTGGCACTGCTAAGCGTCTGGGACTGAGGAACTGAGGTGGAAGGTTGGGACACTGGAGACGAGTTAACATGAGCACCACTGCTGACCGCAGACTTGGTAGAGCTTGGCTGACAGGTCTTGACTCCGCTGTTGCTGCTGCCTTCACGTTGATGATCAGAATGCTCCAGCTGCCTCGGGGGTTCCTGGCGAGTCTGAGAACCAGTGCTGAAAGCAGAAATTTCTTGAGGCATCTGTGGTCCGAAGCCCTGCAACGTCTTGTCCTGGCTGTGGGGCAAGGGTGAGAGGACAGCATGCGCGAGGTTGGCTGAGGACATCCTGATGGGAGGAGCCAGAGATGAGGCAATGTGAGCTGGAGAATAAGGAGAAATGAAAAAAAGTCTTTCATCTCCAGGCGTGTTGCCTCCAGTTGCACATAAAGACTGATATGCCAGCTGCTGCTGGGTGAAGGGCGACGCAGACAAGAGGGAGGTCTTGTATGCCATGTCCAAGAAGGGATACATTGAAGCATCCATGTAAGGGCTAATCCAAGGCAATCTTAGAAAGTTCCCAGCACCATTTAAACTCCGTTCTGTCTGCTTCTCAATGGGTCCAGGTCGCGGGTTCAACCCCAGGCCACTACCTTCTGCAGCAGAGACAAGCCCCGGAGGTGGGCTCTTATAGAGTTCAACACATCCATTCACAGACTTCTGGCCGTCTAGAAGGGGGACAGCAGGCTTGTACAGGAGGTCATAACCCAGTCTGAGGGAGGCGCCGGGGTCCTGGGGCTTCTGAGCAGAAAGAAGATGGATGCCAGGGTAGAGGAGTCCTCCGTGGGGGCGGATACTTTCCCCCACCAGAGCGTTCCGGTCGATGCTGAGGGCTGCTAGGGGGTTCATCTTGTGAGCTGAACTGGCATCTACCTGAAACAGGGAAAGGCAAAGTTAGGAGCATTCTGCCGTACAACGGGGTTATTTAGCTGTTATTCTCGGTTAATCATGGGCTAAATGAGCGCATTTAGAACAGACAATGGTGGAACCACAATATTCAGAGGCGCTAACAGAAACATCGGACAGTCAACGAGTGAAGGTCATCAGGCTTTGTATCATGCTCTCCACTGTTAAAGTTCTTTACCTTCAGGTTGCCTTCTGGAACGGGTCAAACTGGGTGTGTCCAACTTGTCCAATAAAACCCGGTCAGGAAAGAGCTTTAATCTGACAGACTACGTCTGGTTTCAGCTTCAGACAGGAGCGTCCACCTGGAGGACGCCGCTAGGACCACCATGTCTGCAGGGACACACAGAAACCAGAACGCAAAATTAAGAAAAACCAGCGGAGAAACAAAGTCTCTGACGTCGATCAGTCTAGAACGGGTTCCAGTCCCATCTCTAAGGTTCTAGACTCCATAGAACATAGAAAAGTAGAGAACCTTGGGAGAGAACGACCTACCAGAACCGACACCAGGTCCCTCATTTATCAGTCATTGGTAAAAACTGTCCTCTATTCTATCCTACCAATGAAATTCAGAATATTTGTACAAACAGTCAAAAGAGGCGCCGAGCTAGGGTGGGCATACTTGTTGCCCCCCATCTCGGCGCCTGTACGTTGGGGTTTACCCTGGTGAACGAGAGGGTAGCCTCCCTCCGCCTACGGGTGGGGGGACGAGTCCTGACTGTTGTTTGTGCTTACGCGCCAAATGGCAGATCAGATTACCCACCCTTCTTGGAGTCTTTGGAGGGGGTGCTGGAGAGTGCTCCTCCCGGGGACTCCCTTGTTCTGCTGGGGGACTTCAACGCTCACGTGGGCAGTGACAGTGAGACCTGGAGGGGTGTGGATGGGCGGAATGGCCCCCCGATCTGAACCCGAGTGGTGTCTTGTTTTGGACTTCTGTGCTCATCATGGATTGTCCATAACAAACACCATGTTCAAGCATAAAGGTGTCCATATGTGCACTTGGCACCAGGACACCCTAGGCCGCAGCTCGATGATCGACTTGGTTGTCGTCTCATCTGATCTGCGGCCGCTTGTTTTGGACACTCGGGTGAAGAGAGGGGCTGAGCTGTTCACTGACCACTACCTGGTGGTGAGTCGGCTCCAATGGTGGGGGAGGACGCCGGACAGACCTGGAAGGCCCAAACTTGTTGTGAGGGTCTGCTGGGAATGTCTGGCAGAGTCTCCTGTCAGAAGGAGCTTCAACTCACACCTTCGGCAGAACTTCGAACACGTCCCGGGGGAGGCGGGGGACATTGAGTCCGAGAGGACCATGTTCCGCGCCTCCATTGCCGAGGTGGCTGACCGAAGCTGTGGCCGCAAGGTGGTCGGTGCCTGTCGCGGCGGCAACCCCCGAACCCGCTGGTGGACACCGGCGGTAAGGGATGCTGTCAGGCTGAGGAAGGAGTCCTATCGGGTCTTTTTGGCTTGTTGGACCCCTGAAGTAGCTGATAGGTACCAGTGGGCCAAGCGGAGTGCGGCTCGGTTGGTCGCTGAGGCAAAAACTCGGGCGTGGGAGGAGTTTGGAGAGGCCATGGAGAACGACTTCCGTACGGCTTCGAAGCGATTCTGGTCCACCATTCGGCGTCTCGGGGTGGGGGAGCGGTCTGCCACCAACACTGTTTACAGTGGGGATGGTGTGCTGCTGACCTTGACTCTGTACGTTTTGGGTCGGTGGATGTAATACTTCAAAGATCTCCTCAATCCCACCGGCACGCCTTCCAATCTGGAAGCAGGGTTTGGGGACTTTGGGTCGGGCTCTCCAATCTCTGGTGCTGAGGTCACAGAGGTCGTTAAAAAGATCCTCTGTGGCAAGGCTCCGGGGGTGGATGAGATTCAGCTGGAGTTCCTCAAGGCTCTGGATGTTGTGGGGCTGTGTTGGCTCTGCAATATCGTGTGGACATCGGGGGCAGTTCCCTTGGATTGGAAGAACAGGGTGGTGGTTCCCCTGTTTAAAAAGGGGGACCACAGAGTGTGTTCCAACTACAGGGGGATCACACTTCTGAGCCTCCCTGGTAAGGTCTATTCAGGGGTTCTGGAGAGGAGGGTCCGACGGATAGTCAAACCTCGGATCCAGGAGGAACAATGCTGTTTTCGTCCCAGCCGTGGAACACTGGACCAGCTCTACACCCTCAGCGGGGTCCTGGAGGGTGCGTGGGAGTTCGCCCAACCGGTCTGCATGTGTTTTGTGGACTTGGAGAAGGCGTTCGACCGTGTCCCTCGGGGGGCCCTGTGGGGGGTGCTCCGGGAGTATTTGGTACCAGGCCCCTTGATACGGGCTGTTAGGTCCCTGTACGACTGGTGCCAGAGTTTGGTTCGCATTGCCGGCAGTAAGTCGGGCTTGTTTCCGGTGAGAGTTGGACTCCGCCAAGGTTGCCCTTTGTCACCGATCCTGTTCCTAACTTTTATGGACAGGATTTCTAGGCGCAGCCAAGGTGTTGAGGGAATATGTTCCTGTTGGCTTCATCGGAACGTGATCTACAGCTTTCGTTGGAGCGGTTCACAGCCGAGTGTGAAGCGGCTGGGATGAGAATCAGCACCTCCAAATCCGAGGCCATGGTCTTGAGCCGGAAAAGGGTGGGGTGCTTTCTCCGGGTCGGGGATGAGGTCCTTCCCCAAGTGGAGGAGTTTAAGTATCTGGGGATCTTGTTCACGAATGAGGGGGAAAATGGAGCGGGAGATCGATAGACGGATTGGTGGGGCATCTGCAGTTATGCGGGTGCTGTACCGGTCTGTAATGGTGAAAAGAGAGCTGAGACGAAAGGCGAGGCTCTCGATTTACCGGTCGATCTACGTTCCTACCCTCATCTATGGTCACGAACTCTGGGTGGTGACCGAAAGAACGAGCTCACGGATACAAGCGGCTGAAATGAGTTTCCTCCGCAGAGTGTCTGGGCTCTCCCTTAGAGATAGGGTGAGAAGCTCAGTCATCCGGAGGGGGCTCAGAGTAGAGCCGCTGCTTCTCCACATCGAGAGGAGTCAGTTGAGGTGGCTCGGGCATCTGGTCAGGATGCCTCCTGGACGCCTCCCTGGTGAGGTGTTCCGGGCACGTCCCACCGGGAGGAGGCCCAGGGGAAGGCCCAGGACACGCTGGAGGGACTATGTTTCTCGGCTGGCCTGGGAGCACCTTGGGATTCCTCCTGAGAAGCTGGAACAAGTGGCTGGGGAGAGGGAAGTCTGGGTGTCTTTGCTCAAGCTGCTGCCCCCGCGACCCGACCCCGGATAAGCGGAAGAAAATGGATAGATGAATGGTCTTAACTTCTTAGAACAAAGCAAATCAGTTAAATGAGTCGTGAACATTTCTGTTTGGTTCTATCAGCTCAGGGGGAACCAATAAAAACAGAAGAGTTCCTGGCAGTAAATGCGGTCGGGACAGTGGAGAGGTTCCTGTTGGTAAATAAAGGAACAAAATGATTGGATATGAAAGTGAATCCAATAAAACGTCCCTCAGCAACACAGCTGGAGCAGATCTTCTACCGGGGGGGGAACAGATCACCACATGTGACCCGCGTGTGGCCGTCTCCATGGAGACGCTGCTTTGGCTGGCGTCAGTAACCATGGAGACAGAGACAACCTGCTGCACCGATAAGCAGGACCATCCCGTTTTCTCACTACAGTTTGATAACCTTTGATTTAGAAGTGGAACAACATCGTTTAAACTGAAGCGTAAAAAAAGCTGATGGAGAGAGCAGACCTCCATGAAGCTCCTCACACCCCCCCAGATTGTGATTCACAGGATCTCCATGCATGATCCCCCCCAAAATATGATCATTTATTCCTTGGTACGTTTCTAACATTTCCTGAAAGTTTAATCCAAATCCGTCCATGACTTTGTGAGTTATTTAGCTAAAAGACAGACAGACGCCAACATGAGATAAATATGTGAAGTTCCCCCGTTCTACCACTAGGTGCTGTGTGTACGCATGCTCAGACCTGTTCTTCTATTTACCAACATTTCTACGCACAACATGGTAAATACCACACTATGCGTAACATTGTTACTGAATACGAACAGATCTGAATGTGAAGACGGATGATAAATGAGGTTCTCATCAACAGGAGGTCCTCAGTGCAGAGAAGGTTTAACCTCAACATCCCAGGAGCCAGATGTTCAGAATCACCGGTTTGATTCATTAAAGCTATTTGGTGCTGATCTCTGATTGGATCGGTACCAGCGGCGCCGGACGAGAGGAACCACCGCTTCTGGAACAATAAGTATTTGAAAAACCTGAAATAAATAACTGGAAAATGTTCAGAGATGCTCTGGCCCTTAGAAAGAACCAGTGTATGTGGGCCTCAGTCAGATGTCAGCAGGACAACACAAGCAGTAGCAGCTAAGGCTGGGAGATACGACCCTAAATTAATATGACCATATACTGAACAGTTCCCCTCCATAACGATAAATGGACGATAACTAGCCCACCGCCAAAAACAAACGTTTTTCCTCTAGATGGCGCTGCTTCAATATTTGAATCCTCCTCCTTTTGCTTGCCGTCTTTCTCTTGCAGTGTTGCCGACTCGTCAGCATGGAACGTAGCTATTGGCCCAAAAGTCATCACTAAATAACGTCATCGCCTCATTTACATAATGTGCATGTAGTTGTGATGGACGCTGTAGGAGAGGTGTGGTTGGGGTGGAACTGTTATACGGTTTTGCATTTTGAGTATGTTTTGGAGCTGTCACGTGTTTTTAATTGTGGCAATAAAAATCAGCCTTCCAACACAGGTAGTAGGATAAAGTACATCTGCTCTGACTGCAGCGCGGGGACCGGCTTCCTGCCGTGAGCGCTCTGGGATGGGAGAGGAGCCCACAGCAGCACCGCTGCTCGGTGAGAAAAGTTACAAGGATTCATTCTTCATGTCAGAGTCTCCAAAACCACACCAAAACCGTCGCTAAGTTTGTTGCTAATCGCTTTTTAAAAAAAAGGGTGGCTAGAGGAGCCTAAAAACTGGCTAAATATAGCAACAAAGCAGCTAAGTTTGCAACGCTGCTGAGTACGGGTGGAGTCACATGACAACATGGAGTCACATGACTCCACCCCATCCAGACTGTAATGTAGTACGGCTGTGACATCTTAAAGGGACATGAGCTTCACCAAACTACGTTCGGAAATACAGACATGGGCAAAATGATGTCGGTTACAGCCTAAGATTTCGGTAAATTTTGGGTTTATCGCAGATTTATGGCACGAAAATGAATCTTTCTAAAAACTCCGACCAAAGTGAAGATTTGCGTTTTTTCCATTTTAAGCATGTGGCTCCGCAACGTCACTTTCCGCGACAAAAATGCTCCGACATCACGTGTGACCTGTTTATAATCAGAAACATCATTTATTCCCTCAGAGACATGTTGGCATCATCGATTGTCCAACCGCTTTTTGTTTGTTTGTTTTTAAAGCTTAATAACTGCTCTATGATAGAAGTTAGAACATAGAAAGTTACTCTGAGTGGAGAGGATGTGGGGAACTACTGCCCCCTACAGGTTCGGCATGTCTCCATCAGCAGGAGGGGATGACGTGTTATGATGATGATACTCTGATAAATTTAACCAAAACATAAATTAGTGACCTATGATAGGTTACACAGCCAGTTATAGTGATGATGTCATCATCTATTCTGCAATGATGAATAAATACCAATTCAGTCCTGAAGGCACTTTTATATCTATAAATACTAAATAATAGAAGAAACAAAGGTCATAGTTCAGAGTGACCTTCTCATCATCATCATCGTTATCCATTATTCTGCATTCTACAACCACCTCTCTCTTCTTCTGGCCCTTTAAATATGGATTTGCTCATTTATTTTTGCAAAAGGAAATAAGTAGTAGTAACGTGGGGTATATTGAACCTTACCAGTTACCATTATTATTAATATTATTATTATTATTATGATGAACATTTTGTCCGACTTCCACTATAAATCGGTCTGTTGTGTGAAATAAACCAGCTTCAGTCGGATTGGGGCTTTTGTTTTTGTCTTTAGGTCAGATTTTCTCGGCTCAGTCTGGTGTGTGTGTGTGTGTGTGGTTCACATTCCAGCGGCAAACACAAACACACACACGTCTGTTTCCACTCCCGTTGTGTGTGTGTGTGTGTGCGCTGGTTTTATCGCCCAGCCGGAGGGCTGATAAGGCACGTCACCGCTTTTCCTGAGAAACTCATAATCCGACGGAGAGAAAACGTATCAGCGGGGCTCGGCGGAAACACACAGCCGCCTGACGGGCTCACACACACACACACGCACACACACACACACGCACACACTGAGTAATTGATGGCTGTTAGCAAGCTGGGATTTCAATAACAGCTCTTATCTGGCGGCTGCTGAAGGACAGCCGTGTGTGTGTCGGTGTGCGTTGGCGTTCTCGCATGCTTGTGTGAACACATTACAGAGCCATCAAAGACGGGACATTCCAGCTTGGCTTCAGAGTTCATGTCAGGGTTCAGGACGCCTGGAAACACAGGCTGATGATGGATGTCCTCACACACACACACACACACACAATAATCTGCAGAGTTTCCTGGAGAATTTCTCCTCCACGTTGAGCTTTCAGCATCTGTTCTGTGACGTTTATGATAAAATCATTTCTCTCATAGCTTCTGGTTATTTACAGGTTTCTACTCACTTGAAAGGTTCTGACCGGTTCTATCCGGTTCTGTCCATGTGGGGACGGTGAATAAATGCTGCGCTTCTTTTCTAACCAGAACTCGGATATTCAGACTTCCCAGTTGGAAAAAACAACTTGGAAAGACCTGGAAGTCGGACTCTCCTTATAGACAGTCTGAGACTTTCAGATCCAATATGGCCGCTCTTCACGTCAACGACAGTAGCTGTGGTGGAAACATGATCAATGCTACATGTAGCGCCTGTAGCTCTAACCTGAGCTACAGAAAAACGATGTTTATAAGACGTTCTACCAACTATGGCTACCTGGGCGACGCCATGTTGCTAACATGTTGCTAACTGGAACGCCGTTAGCTCAGATGGGACGTCGTTCCCACCTCCGAGTTCAAAGGGAAACACCTTAGTGCAGTTCCTCTTCCAACCAGCAGGGGTCAGTGTTCAGGCAGGGGCATCATTATTACATCTGTTTTATAAGAGTTTTTAGAGTGGATTAGGTTTGATGAATGATAAACATAATGTTTTCAGTGTTATGTTTTATGACCTGGCTGCTCGGTCAGCTGAACAGGATGCTAACTGTTGCTTAATAACAATACTTCATGAACGGAACAAAAACTAGCTGATATTTATTTTATTTAGACCCTAAGCGTAACTATAAATAAAGAGGAAATATTTCTCTTAATATGAGTTTTATTAATGGGAACCAGTTAGCCAACGTTCCCAGCAGTGAACCCAGAGGTCATCAGGTCGTCTCCTCATGAACTCAACAGCTCTGACCTCTAGTTTGGAGAACCTCCGTAGAAACACAACATAAACACATTTTCTCAGTTATATTCCACTAGGACTGACTTGTATCAGACAGACTTTAGGTTTCCTGCTTTGGTTTCTTTCATTTTAACCAGAAAGAACAATAAACTGGAGACAGTGTCCACTGGTGAGGTCCAACTACCCAGGCTGGAGACATGTCCCCGGTCTTCCCTGCTGATCCGTTAAGATTTAAAAAACACACGAAGGAAAGCAAAGATCCTTCAACTAGCAGCAATAATTCTGGTAGATTCAGAGGAAGAACCTTCACAGAGTCTCTTCATCCATGTGCCACAGAATCTAAACCAGAAACGACTAAACCAGAACCATCTGAACCAGAACCACCATTGTTTCCTGTTTGGCAGTGTGGAGCTCAGAATTGGTGTCTGAGTACCAAGTAGAAGCCCAACAGATTTACTTTCACAAGCGGAGCAGTACAGCTTTTGCTATAGTCCTCCACTTGATATATGTGTGAAAAATCTTTATTATGAATTGCTGTGGGTTTTTATTTCCTGATGTTATGGACACGGAGACGGAAAATTAAGGGGAAGAAAGAAAGAAGATGAAGAAGAGAGGTAGGAAACAAAAAGTCATGAGAGAGGGTGAGTTGAAAAAACAAGAGAGGAAGGGGAACAAAGAAAACACAGGAAGACATTGAAGTCTGCCTCCATATCCACAGGACGGCAGAGAGAGGGGAAAAACAAAACACGAAAAAGGAACATCGACAAAACCAACCAAACATTGTGAACTAAGAATTACACAACCACATCACACAAAAATAGATATAAAAATACAACAACAATGTCACAGAAAAACTCATGGTACCGATTAATCAAGCTCTAGTAATGATAACCTCAGCCCAAGAATATATCCTTAAACACCAGAGACCCCACATCTATGTGTGTGTGTTAGCATGCTGGTGCATATAAGGTTTCTCCATAAGAGTGTTCGATAGTTGGTGGCAGAGGAGAACCCCAGGGGAACATCCAGCGGCTACGATGCAGGGACCCGACCAGGGATTAGCTGACGAGGGGCCCCCGCCACCACCGCGGGGGGCTTCGGTCGGCCGCCATGTGCCGCCACCGCCCCACCCCTGCCCCACGTCGGGGCGCCCCACCGATAACTGCAGCGGACGGACGGCATCCCCAGGCCAAGCCCAGCCAGCACCTGGACACCAAGTTGTCCCAGCTCCTGAATCCTGACCCCGCGCAACGCAGAGCGCCGAGACCAGGCATCCAAGGCCAGTCAAACCCAGCAATGAACCGACCACGCACAAAACGTACAGAACAGGTGATAGAACGAGCAGAGACGCGGATCCGTATCCCGCCGAGCCACCGAACAGGCACCACCCAACAATCCCAAACCTGGCACCAACCAACATAAGAAAGACATCAGCCCAGCACATCGGCCGACCAACACATCCTTTGAGTCCTTTTAGTTCTTACTAAGTGTATTCATCACTGGTTCTAGGTCAGGGAGTTTATGGTAGAAATAATTAGAGAGAAATTTATGAAATCAGCTTCTTTATTCATCTTCTAGACAAGTAGTCTCCGACCTTGGTCCTCCAGATCTGCTGTCTGGCTAAAATACGCAGATGGCATGGCCTTGGTGGCACATCAAATTGATTAAGAAGAAGTAAACAGGATGGGGTGTTGCGTGGCGTAGTGGTTAGAGCAGGCACCCCATGTGCAGAGACCTTGGTCCTTGACGCGGCTGTCCCTGGTTCGAGTCCCGTCCCGGGCAACCTTTGCTGTATGTCTTCTCCCACTTCAAAACTCTGTCCACTATCAATAAAGGCCACACAGGCCCAAAAAACCTTAAAAGAAGAAGTAAACAGGCTGAGCTGACTGTTTGTTGACAATGTACTGGAGTTAAATTTCTCTAAAACTAAGGAATCATATTGGGGGTTGAAAGGAGAGAAAAAAGTTTCCTTGTTCCAACTACTTAAAATCCAGGATCAGCTAGTGGAGCGGGCAACGCCTTTACTTAATAAAAATAAGGAAACCATGACTCTTACTTATAGATCTCTTATTAAATATCTTTTTTATATAACATCTCCACCATTAGAGAAAAAGCAAAATGATCAAAGATTATAAAAGAAGTACAACAGTCACTCACTGAACCGTACTACAGACGATATCTCCTTCCACCATCTATTTATGCTGCTGCCATCAGGCAGAAGATGTAGAAACGTCATTGGCTCGTAAAGATATGTATAAAAAGTCCTTAATCCCATCTGCAACAGCAGCCTGATATAATGATATAATATAGGCTGTATGGAGCGCTTCGCATGGACTAGATGCATGGAGAAGGAAGGTCGTCCTCTTTTATGCATATTTATTGTATTTTTCACTCCATGGAAGCTGGGTCAAAGATGAATTTCTGTATAATAAACAATAACGTTTCTATTCTATTCTAGATGAATCTCAACAGCTGAATCAAACCAAGAGCTCTTTTCAGGGTCTTTGCCGAACTTGACAGCAGCTGAAGATTCGGTCGCTGTTGGAGAAGAGATTCATCTAAAACCTGCAGCACAGCAGATCTGGAGGATCAGGGTTGGAGACCTCTGGTCTAGATCATAGAACGAGGAACAAAAATCAGCAAACTCAAACATCTTTTCTCTGCTTCCAGACTTGGAAAAGGATTAGAGTCCATCCAAGTCCTGGTTCAAGAACCAGTCACTGAGCATGCGTACACACAGCATCTAGTGGTAGAACCGGGGAACTGCATATATTTATCTCATGTTGGCGTCTGTCTGTCTTTTTGCTAAATAACTCACAAAGTTATGGACGGATTTGGATTAAACTTTCAGGAAATGTTAGAAACGTACCAAGGAATAAATGTTTATATTTTGGTGGTGATCATGCATGGAGATCCTGTGAATCCCAATCTGGGGGGGTGTGAGGAGCTTCATGGAGGTCTGCTCTCTCCATGTGACTCAACACAACATATTTGATAAATTCGACTTTTGACTGTTCGTACGAACATTTTGGATTTCATTGGTAGGATAGAATATAGGACAGTTTCTACTAATGGTTGATAGATGAGGGGACCTGGTGTTGAGTCCTTCCTCTGAACCATCTGGACTAAAACAGACGTGTTGTTCTGACTTTAGGTCCAGCTCTTATCTGAGTGGCTTATCCTTGAACTCAACCGTTTCTGACTGGATCATGAACTTTCTAATAGTTCAGGTCAGACTGCACATCTGCACCAGCATCAACCTGATTCAGGAGTCCCTCAGGGCTGAGTGCTTAGTCCCCTGGTTATCCCTGACTGTACGGTACCAAGCAGATCCAGAAGTTACCGGTTGATATGACAGTGTGGTTCAGCTGGGTTCCCCTAGATAGAAAGCTTTTAGATTTGTTTATGATAATAACCTGAATCAAAGCCAAATATAGAAAAAAAACTGTGCAACATTTTTAAAAGCATCAATCTGAACCTTGTGATTTTTAATTATATAAAAGGTTAATCTGCAAAATTGAGAATCTAAAAACCTACAAAGACCCTGAAAACCTGCAGAGCATCACATGAATAAATAATTTACAGATCTAGAGACATATTTCTATATGAACACAGATGCTAGATGTTAAACAGTTCAAACGGAGGATCAATAATAACTCCTCAGGGACATCATGACCTAATAATATGTGCATAGGGGTGCACAAACTTTATTAAAGTCATAGAACCAACCTGATGTTCTCCATCGATCCTCCACCTCCAACATCCATCCGGTTCAAGTCGGAAATAAACCCACAATCCATCCTCATCGATCCGAGCGTGAGGACACGTGCACGCGCTCAGCAGACGTCGCGCTTTCCTCCCGCTCCGTGCACGCGCTCCTCCATGTAAACACAAAGGGAGGCGTTAATGAGTTACCCGCGGGCGCGCAGAGATTCCTCCGCCACGCACGCACGCACACACCTGAGCACGCACGCGCCCCGCTCCCAGCGTGTGTGTGCGTGTGCGCGCGCAGGGTCCCGCCAGCAGCAGTTAATCAGATCCAAACAGTTTCTGGTCCTGACGCAGAAAAACACGCAGCAGCTCCACGCGGGAACAATCCACGGAGAGAGGCGCGCGGACGATTCCACGTCCTTTCCTTTCTTCTCGCTCCGTCGCGTGCCGGAGTCTGCAGGGCTTATCCTCCTCTTCCTCTTCCTCCTCCTCCTCCTCTTCCTCCCCACGCGGACTCAGCCTCCCTCTTTCTCTGCCGCTCACGCGCTCCTGGATCAAATGGCTGTAAATGATCGATGACGTTTCCAGCGGGAGCCTTTTAAAATAAAAGCCCAGCTGTCCTCCTCTGGTTGTGGAGCTTCATGACGCTTCGGTGAGAGCTGCAGCCCAGTTGACCAGAACCAGTTCTACAACAAACACACAGAACCGGGTCAGGGTCAGGCTCTAGAACCAGGGTCCAGTTCCAGGATCTCATTGCTCCAACCATGAATTGACCTGTAGATTAACCTGAAGGTTCTGAAGAAGGTTCTGGTGATGATGATGTCATGGCGTTATGACCGCTCCGACCAAGGCTGAGGATGATAGCAGTGGAGCCATTGGAAGAAACCATTGCTAAGCTCCACTTCACAACACACCTCACCTAAAGACATTTTATAAGGAAAGTCATTTCAGTTCAGTCATCCATACATTCCAATTGATCCTTCAGTTCATTATTATGGAAGGTCTCCCTCAAAAGTCTCTCCATGAGGTCCAGTTGGATCAGAACCCTGCTGCTCCACATTTAATTATAGGCCTATCACCGCTATACTTCAACAGCTCTACTGGCTCCCTGTGAAGCAACAGATTCAAATCAAAGTCCTTCTTCTCACCTTCAAATCCATCCACAACCTCTCCCCCATATCTACCGGACCTCATCCACATAGTCTCTCCCATCTGCTCCCTCAGATCTTCATCCTCCATCCACCTCACTGTCCGTCTTTCTGTCTGATCTTCATGGGGAGCAGAGCTTTCAGGGGATCTTCTCCTCACCTCTGGTTTACCTCCAGCCATCACCAACTCTGACTCTCTGTCCACCTTTCAATCTAGACCCAAAACCACCTACTCTTAATAATCGCCTACGGTTTAGGACCGCCTACTATTTAAGACACCAACGAATCCTGGTGCGGATCAGAGAACTGGACCGAGACCCACTTTTGTAGGTGGTCTCGGTCCACTTCCAAACAGACTCTGGTGCGGTTCGCTTCAGGTGTGAATACAAACCAGTGTCGATCCGAACCAACTCCAGGATACATGTGTCTTTTTTCCTTTTTCACTCTTGCTTTATTGTGTTTCATGCTAATTTGCTACTTTTACTTTTAATTTCCAATGTTATATTCTTTGTTTGATTGTTTTGTTTTGTCAATCACCAAATCATGTAAAGCACCTTGAATTACCCTGTTGTGCTATACAAATAAAATTGCCTTGCCTTTTTGGGCTTAACCAGCCACCATAGCAGGGTAAGATCATACCTGCTCCTGCTTCTGTTTAGCCAGCATGTTGTGGGTCAGGGCACACAGAGCACATCGTCTCCTTAGGGTTACCGCACGCATTCGCCGACGCGGATCCAAAATTTGAAACAGAGCGTCCCAAAACCCGCGTTGAATGAGCTGCTTTTGACACTCAATATGATTTTGCAGCTCCAATAACAGCAAATATGCTGACCAGGAATGCAGCACGTAGGACTTCCACGTTTCCCTCCATTTCTGGGTCTGCGCTCTGTGTGCCGCCGTAGTCATTGCTGTCTAATGGCCGCACCGATCGTCACAAGCGTGCATGTGTTTACAAAATATAGTTCACTTGCAAAAAGTACAGTGTGAAACAGAACCGCACCAAATGAAAAAAAATTAGTCTGCTTTTGGTCCGGACCAAAGAAGTGGACCAAAGGACTTTCCTGGTCTGAATTCACCCTAAGGAATCCCAGCAGATTCCTTGGGGACCAACATGTAGCGACAGCAGACAGTCGCCTGCTTTTTGTCGTTGATTCAGCAATCCCTCATACTGAGCAAGCATTTAGCGCCAGTGGAGAGGAAAAACTCCCCTTTAACAGGAAGAAACCTCCAGCAGAACCAGAACCAGAACCAGGCTCAGTACGAGCGGCCATCTGCCACGGTGGCACATAAACATTCAGATTACAGTTGTAATGTCCAGTCAGGTTCAAAGAGCTCATAATGACCATTGTTACAGTTTACGCTTGGTAACCATCCCAACTGTACGGTACCATGATGAGGAAAGTCTGGACTCTGATGTGTCTATCAGATGGACAGCGTTCCTCAACAGACCACCAGGGTACCTGGACAGGCTGAAGGACAACAAAGTCCAGGTCCTGGTGGACAAACAGTCACCGAGTCTGACTGAAGATGAAATAACGGCTCAAACTATCAGCATAAAGAAGTTCTTCTGCAGGAGGTACTGCAGTCAGGAGAACCAGGAGCCGAAACATCTAAACCTGAAGAACAGGAGACCCTGAGGACCAGGGTGGAGGAACTTAAGGAGTCCAACAGTATGAGCTCCTCGTTCCTAAACCTTCCAGTCCTCCGTATCTTTGTGAGCCTCAGCTGGGGAGGAATCTGGGTCACATTAGTGCAAAAACTTCTATAAAGTATGAGCCATCATCAACAACAACATAGGTCTGTTTTTTTAACACCATATTAGCCAGGATAAAGAGTTCAGTGCTTTTATTCTGAAAGGAAAGCAGCAGTTCCTTCTGACCGTGGTGAAAAATCCACCTTTACAGAAACACTGAAGTTTTTCTAATGATGCTCATTATATCGGAACTGAACTTTTCATCTAATGTATTAACTGGAATCAACAGATTGTTTTTATGTCGTTTTTCGGGTTCTGGCCTGAAGCAGAACCTTCTGGATCTGGATCTGAGCTACAGCTGCGGAATGGACCGAGCTTCTGGTTCTGGAGGTTCGCTGAACTTGTCATTAAGAAACATCTCCTCACCCTCGGCGAACTGAGCTTTAATCCGCAGCTAAACAGCTCTCCCTGGTGGATGTTTTCAGTACTGCAGCAAACAGAACCACCACAGCTGTTAGAGACAGAACCCGAACCTCATAGAGGGGGTCTGAGTAGAACCTGAATCCAGAACACATGGGTCAAGATGGTCCACTGGGTCATGGAGGTCAGCAGTGACCCTCAGTGAGGCTGTGGTGGTTAAATGAGGCTCAGTAGGTTCTGATGGACCCAAAGTGGGTCAAATATCCCTACATCATGATACCTCTGATGACCTCTGACCTCATCTCAGGGGACAGCTGCTGCTCTCTGGATGTTCTGTAACATCCAGACCATCCTCTGTAATCCTGAGAGACGGTTCTGAAAAACCCCAGCAGATCAGCAGGTTCTGAGTATCCCTGTCTGGTAACAACAGCTAAAAGTCACTTATACCTCCATTCCTCTCCGTTCTGATGCTCAGTGTGAACTTGAACAGGTCGTCGTCTGGACTTACCACGGGATCCTCCAGGGGGAGCTAGAGAGGCAAGGCAACTTTATTAGTATAGCAACACTTTCAGAAACAAGGTGATTCAAGATGCTTTACATGATTAAGGAGTAAAATACAAATAGCAGTAAAACACAGACAAAGCATATAATATAAAAACAGCAATAAAGCAAGAAGCACACACAAAACATGTGATACATGAATCATGACTCAAAGTCAGCTCTAAACAGAGACGTTTTTAGTTGTGATTTAAAAGATCTCAGTGTTTCAGCAGCTTTGCAGTTTTCTGGAAGTTTGTTCCAGATTAGAGGATCATAGAAACTGAAAGCTGCTTCTCCATGTTTGGTTCTGATTCTAGGCATGTTGAGGTGACTGGAATTAGAGGACCTGATTGGTCTAAGGGGGGGTTGCTATAGTAACAGTAGATCTTCAACATATGTTGGTGCTAAGCCATTAAATGATTTATAAACTAGTAAAAGTATTTAGAAGTCTATTCTCTGAGCTACAGGGAGCCAGTGTAAGGACTTTAGAACTGGGGTGATGTGCTCTACTTTCCTGGTTCTAGTGAGGAACACGAGCAGCAGCGTTCTGGATCAGCTGCAGCTGTCTGATTGACTTTTTAGGCAGACCTGTGAAGACGCTCTTGCAGTAATCAATCCGACGAAAGATAAACGCATGGATGAGTTTTTCTAGGTCGTGTTGCGACATCAGTCCTTTAATCCTAGAGATGTTCTTCAGGTGATAGAAGGCTGACCTTGTTATTGACCTTTATGAGACCCTGGAGGTTCAGGTCTGAGTCCATTACTACACCTAGATTTCAGGCCTGATCTGTAGTTTCTAGCTGGATTAACTGAAGCTGTGTGCTGACTGCTGATCGTTCCTTTTTAGGTCCAAAAGTAATTACTTCTGTTTTGTTTCTATTCAGCTGGAGAAAGTTATGACACATCCATCCATTTATTTGCTCGATGCATTTACTTAGGGTTTGAATGGGTTCAGAGTCACCTGGTGGCATCGTAATGTAGAGCTGAGTATCATCCGCGTAGTTATGGTAGCTAATCTTATTGGTTGTTATAATCAGGGCTAGTGGGAGCATGTAGACAATAAATAAGAGGGGCCCCAGGATGGAGCCCTGGGGCACCCCACATCTGATTTCTGTTTGTTCTGATGAAAAGTTTCCTATTGAAACATAGAAGTCCCTGTTCTTTAGGTAAGACTCAAACCAGCCAAGTCCTGTACCAGAGAGTCCGACCCAGCTCTCCAGTCGTTCTAGTAATATATCATGATGAACACTGAGGTCCAACAGAACCAGCACTGTGGTTCTACCACAGTCTGTATTTATGTGGATGTCATTGAAAACTTTGATGAGGGCAGTCTCGGTGCTGTGGTTAGCATGGAAACCAGACTGACAAACATGAAAGCGGTTGGCGAGAGTTTCAGGTGTTAGAGGAAGGTTTGGGTCTTGGTTCATCTGGGTCACCATGATAAACGGACCATGACACCTTCAGGGCGTCTTTAGTTGACTTCCTGCTAACAGGCTATTAGCCACTGGTAGATGACTGTAACAGTGGCTAATAAGTGGTTCCATCTCTAGAACCATGATGCGTATCAGGTTCTCCACCGACCAGACCAACCTATTGAGTCCGTCTCTCAGTGGTTCTGGTTGTTCAGTCTGTGTGGGTGTCAGAGGATGGGAAGAGGAACCATGGGATGTCATTTGAGCAGAATTATGCTTGCTTCATGCTGACGTCTTTGACCTTAGGTTTACAGAGAAGGGAGTGATGATGCACAATGAGTTGGAAAACAGATCTGCTGATCCCCAGATAACACCTTCCCTTGATCTGATAGAAACTTTTTAGAAATAAACTCCATCAGCAGAAACCTGGCAGGTATACAGAAAATATGAAATAACTGAGTTTATTCTGAGCTAGAAGAAGCCAAACGAAGCCGTGCTGAAAACATTGTTTAACCCACAGCTTCCTTCAGCCTGCAGATTGAAAAGAGGAAGTGGTTTCAGCATGTTTCTCTACAACACACTCAGTGATTATCACAAACTTCCCTGTGGTTTGGCAGGTCTTTGACAGTGCTCTCTTTCTCTGTAGCTAAATATAAAATCAGGTTTTTCCTTGGTTTGCTCACAGATTTGACCTTCAGCCTCCTAATTCTGATATTGTGCTCCAACACGTAGCTTTCAAACCATCCGTCAACATAGAGCAGTTCTGGTTTTCAACCACTAGATTATTTGAAGCTTCTGCAGGTAAACCTTCTGAAGGTCCTAAAATGAAAAAGATCCTCAACGGGCAAATTTCTTTGCAAATAGGTGTGATAACAATGCTTGAAAAGCTCCAGCTGCTTAATGTTTTACGGCTTTTAAAGTCATAAACAAGCGTCTGATGCAGAATTATTACATCCATCAACTTAAAGTTATCAGAAAATTTCAAAAGCCATATTTTGGGATCCTGCAGATAAACAACAGTATCATCTGCGTACATAGAAACCACGCATGGTCCAGCACTGACCGCGGCTGCTGGTTTAAAACCTGACTGGTGCAGAAACGGAGAGCAGTTCTTATGAAAGACTGCAGAGGTGTCAACGGTCGGCCTGCAGCTGTTTGGGGGAGAAAAGTGTTGTGACACCTGCTGAAATGTGGTCAGAAGGTTGGAGAACAAAGGTGATGCTCCTCTACAGACACAATCAGCAAAACCCCCTTTCTACTAGTCCACCATGAGCACTTTTCCACTGGAGTGGTTGGTGTGGGGCTTGGCCAGGCTGTAAACAGAAAGTTATTAATTATTCAGAAAATTAGGAAACCAACAGTTTTAAAATGCTTTCCGAGACATACAGTACTGTGCAAAAGTTTTAGGCAGGTGTGAAAAAAATCCTGTAAACAAAGAATGTTTTCAGAAATATAAATAATGATTGTTTATGTTTATTTCTTTTTAATTTACAAAATGCAAGTGAGCAAACAAAGGAGAAATCTAATTAAAAATTATTGTCTGGTGTTACTACCTTTTGCCTTCAAAGCATCAATTCTTATAGGTTAAGTTGTACAAATTCAGGGATTTTGTAGAATTACAGTCATGTGTATGATCAACCAATTATACCAAACAGGTTCTAATGATCATCAATGTCACATGTAGGTTTAAACACACTCATTAACTGAAACAGAACCAGATGTGTAGGAGGCTTAAAACTGGGTGAGGAACAGCCAAACTCTGCTACCAAGGTGACGATGTGGAAGATGGTTTCATATCATGGAGAGATTGATCTCAACAATAAGACATAAGGTAGTTATACAGCATCAGGAAGGTCTCTCCCAGACAAAGATTTCAAAGCAGACTGGTGTTTATAGATGTGCTCTTCAGGCTATTTGGAAGAAGTACAAAGAAACAGGAAACATTGAGGATCGTAGACACAGTGGTCTGCCATGGAATCTTAGTGCAGCAGATGAAAGACACATCAAGCTCATTACCCTTAGAAATCAGAAGATATCCAGCGGTGCCATCAGCTCAGAACTGGCAGAAACCAGTGGGGCCCAAGTACACCCATCTACTGTCTGGAGATGTCTGGCCAGAAGTGGTCTTCATGGAAGAGTTGCAGCCAAAAAGACTGACGTGGAAACAAGGCCAGGAGATTCTAGTATGTAGGAAAACAGTGGAACTGGGGTGCAGAACAATGGCAGCAGGAGCTCTGGACTGATGAGTCAAAATGTGAAATATTAGCCTGTAGCAGAAGGCAGTTTGTTCGTCGAAGGGCTGGAGAGAAGTACAATAATGAGTCTCTGTAGGCAACAGCGAAGCACGGTGGAGGTTCCTTGAATGTTTGGGGCTGCATTTCTGTAAATTGAGATTTGGTCAGGATTAATGATGTTATCAATGCTGAGAAATACTGGCAGATATTTATCCATCATGTAATACCATCAGGGAGGCGTATGATTGGTCCCACATTTATTCTGCAGCAGGGCAACGACCCCAAACATCCAGCCAAAGTCATTAAGAACTATCTTCATCGTAGAGAAGAACAAGAAGTCCTGGAAGAGATGGTGTGACCCCCACAGAGCTCTGATCTTAACACCATGGAGTGTTTCTGGGATTACATGAAGAGACAGACGGATGTGAGGAAGATCTGTGGTTAGTTCTCCAAGATGTTTGGAACAACCTACCAGCAGAGTTCCTTCTAAAACTGTCTGCAAGTGTAGCTAGAAGAAGGCAAAGGGTGGTCACACCAAATATTGATTTGATTTAGATTCTTCTTTTGTTCATTCACTGATTTTTGTTGATTGATGAAAAATAAATGTTTACAGCATTTTTTCACACCTGCCTGAATGTTTTGCACAGTACTGTATGTGATATACGTCTGAGGTCAGCGTTTTCAGAACCACGAGCATTTTTTGCAGTTGTGCACAGATAATCTACCACTGACTGTGGTGCCACTCTGCAGTTTGACGTGTTCTCTGTGCAACCAGCAATCATCAGTGAAACCTGTGCAGGTTGCTCTCAGATGGCCGTGATAAAGCTCCATGAAGGTTCAGACATGACTTGAACCTGTGAGGAACATCCCTGATCTGCAGACATTAGTAGAAGCATGTCGCTACATGTTGACTGAAGCTGATTGTGAAGAAGAAGGTGAAGAAGAAGAAAAAAAAGAAGAACATGAAGACGAAGAAAAAAAAGATGAAGAAGAAGTAGTAGTTGTGGTTGTGGTCCAGCTGTCAGACTCTGATGTAGAAGATAAAGACAATGAGTCAGATTAGAAAATCTTCTCCCACATGTCTGCTATGTCTCCTAAATGGTTGGTGGAAAACTGCAATCAAGATTTCTTCTGGTTTTCTTTGTGTCTCATTTGTGGAATCCATGACTAATAACTGTCCTACCTGAGCTGTGGAGCTCTGCAGCTCCTCCAGAGCTACCTTTTTTTTTCAGAGAGCTACTGATCACCCCTGATCTCTTGCCTTATTCTCTTTTCTTAGCATTTTTTTTAAGAGTAGCTGTCTTGCAATCGGAGGGTCGTAGGTTCAATTCCAGCTTCCTCCTGTCACATGTCAATGTGCCCCTGGGCAAGGCACTTAATCCAAGTTGCCTAGCAAGCTCTGTATGGGTGAGTGCGAATGGGTAGATGTGGCTTCAGTGTAAAACACTTCAAGTAGTCAGCATGACAAGAAAAGCGCTAAATAAGTTAATTTATCTCAATCATTCTGTCTTGTGATGCCTAAGATGTCTTTGTGATTTTACCTTTAAAAACGTTGTTGTATAAAAACACTGTTCATAGGAATGTAGTTACTATTGATAACTCCACAAAATATATTGGATCCTTCCTGTAAACCTGGACATGAAATGGTGATAATGATAATAGACTAAAAGTGAAAAAATATAAATAAGCATATTTTGGATCTGTCATGTTTGGTAGGATTAAAGGACCCAAATGCAGAAAAGTACAAAATGAGGATGATTTAATAACAAAACAAGGAACATGGACTTAGATACTTAGGAAGATCAAAAAGGCAGCAATGAGGAAAACAGGACCAGGGAGTAAAGACGGACGACAGGGAAGCCAGGGACCAAAAAGGGAAGAATGACGACAAACCAGCAGATAGGGAGAGGATGAGAGCAGAATATATACTGAGGAGTGAAATGAGGAAGTGACAGAGGAGACCAAGAGCTAATTAGTGAAAGCAGATGCAGGTGAGGACAATTAGTAGAACTGGGTGAGGAGCAGAGTGGCAGGGAGACAACAGGAAAGACAATTTTCAATTCAATTCAGTTTATTTATACACAACAGATTTCATCTCAAGGCACTTAACAAGAAGTCATTTCAATACATTTATACAAACATTCCAATCAGTTAAAAAGTTTCCTATTTAAGGAATCCCAGCAGATTGCGTCAGTCATTGGCGTGGGAAACAAGGGAAACAGAAAACTCTTAAGAAACTAGAAACTAGCTAAAGATATGGCTAGGGGGGAATCTAAAGGGAAACACTGGAGAACAGAAGGAAGAAATAAATAAGGAGAGAAACTAAGGAAACGCAAATAAGGTGGACACAGAAGCAAAAGGGTGAAAAACAAGAAGAGCAAGAAGAAATACGAAAACAAGGAAGTGCCAGAAATAACTAATAAAGACAAGGAATAACCTACCATGATCATAAAACTAAATAAGGAAAAGAACTAACAAAACACAAACACCTAAGAACTATGACAGGATCATGTTTAGCATACAATTCACAAGTCTCCAAAAATCTACAGTAAATTTATTAAATATATATTTTATCTTGTTATAGTATGGGTGAGCCTTTAAAGGGGCTATATGCAACTTTTTCCCCAAAATAAACGTAACAATAGCCTTTTTATCTGACCATTTCTGACTCCAACATCTCCTGATGATCATACTGACACCTTGTCAGCTCACAGTGGGTGCACCTATAACCCTGTATCCAACTATTTCTATTTTGTTGGGTCGGATTTTCCCGCGCTGGCTGCGGATGTGACATCAAGCGCGTTCATGTTAAATGTTTCAGATCACTCTGCCACCACAGCTAGTCAGCACTCGCAAACAGTTCAATGGATGGTGCGAATATACAGAAGAGACAAAGGACAACTCTGACACCAACAGTAACTCCACATAAGACTAAGAAAGTTCAACCCCTGACAAATGGCCGAAAAAGATCGAAGATTGAGAGCGACCGGCGTAGGAGCGCTCGCTGCGAGAGCGAGCAGAAAGGAAGAGCAGTTCCGTTTTTTGGTCACATTGGGTCAGTCGCAAGTTTAAATTTCTGAAAATTGCATATAGCCTCTTTAACAGAATCTGAAGAATAGACTTTAGATCCAGAAATACATTTTCCACATCTCTCCGTATAAATGAACTACACCACCAAACAGATCTTTTTCATCCAGTCAGAGGATTCCGCTCTGCTCTCAATGAACAGACTTAAATAAAAAAGGCAAAATAGAACATGAGCTCCATTTTTAAATATAATGTGTTATTGCAAAAAAGAAGACAAGGTTGGAAGAAAAACATCAGGATATGATCGAATAATTGAATTCTGTAGTCCTGTAGTTAACTAACATTGTGCTACTGTGTCACGAGTGAAAAACATGGACCCAGTCAAGGTAGCTCATAACCCCCACCCACCCACCTCCACCCCTCACGTGTTTTGAAAGCCACAATCCAGCAACTGACATCCCCCACAGTTTAGAAAAGCTTGCTACGCTACTGCCTATTTCTCTCAGAAACCTGGTTAGACCTTAATAATCAGTCTGTACTGATAGAATCTACACCGTCAAATTACAACTTTCTAGGTGAGAGCAGGAAACACAGATGAGCTGAAGGCATCACCACAAATTTTCATAACTCAATAACATTTTAAAAAGTTCTCCTGTGCTCATTTGACTAGTGTATACGTAGCCATAAAAGATCCTAACAAAGCTTTATTTTTTAAGTTTATATAAACCACCTAAACCCAACTCCAATTTCCTTAATGATTTTAGCAACTTTCTTTCTGTAATATGTATTGACTATGACCATTTAATAATTGTAGTAAATTTCAACATCGATACTGACAATGTTTTTGCTAGTCTATCCTGGGGGTTAAGGGACACTCTTCAAAACTTTGGTCTGACCCAGCATGTCAAATAACCAACACACAATAAAGGACACACTCTGGACTTAATTATCAGCAAAGGTTTTACTATATCTGACATCTCAGTTATTGATACTGCATTATCTGACCATTTCTGTATTTTCTTTGAAAGTACAATCTCTGCTAAAATATCTAGCCACAGTGAGACCACTGTAAAAAAGCGATTTCTTGGAAACAGTTCAGTTGAAACCTTTAAACATATTTGCTCTCCCCCCTCACCCCCATCCCCTTCTTCCTCCAACTCCAACTCAGTAAATAAGCTGGTAGATAATTTCCTCGTGAAAATCTCAGACATCATGGATTCCATTGCTCCAACTAAAGTGAAAGTAGTCTCAGGTAGAAAGAAGTCTCCGTGGAAAAGTCATCCACTGGTACGTAGTGAAAAAATGGAGTGTCAAGGAACCGAGAGAAAATGGTGGTAAACTCGACTTCAGGTTCACTATCAGATGTACAGAGACAGACTATACAGATATCACTTAATTTTGAAAGACACAAGGTAATAGTTATTTTCTGAAATTATTATCAAAAACATTAACAATGCATGGACTTTATTTGCAACAGTTGAGAGACTAACAAATCCTTCTGCGATAGTAGACCCTGAACTAAACTCCACCAGGGCCTGCAATGAATTTTCCAGATTCCAGATTTTGAAAATTAGACATTTGATCTGTATATCTGTACCAAACCCAGTACCAATGCCATCTGTGGTAACCACAGCACCTAGACTGGCCTCGTCAAAGTTTTCAATCACATCCGCATAAATACAGACTGTGGTAGAACCACAGTGCTGGTTCTGTTGGACCTCAGTGTGGATCATGATATATTATTGGAACGACTGGAGAGCTGGGTCGGACTCTCTGGTACAGGACTTGGCTGATTTGAGTCTTACCTAAAGAACAGGGACTTCTATGTTTCAATAGGAAACTTTTCATCAGAATAAACAGAAATCCCATGTGGGGTGCCCCAGGGCTCCATCCTGGGCCCCTCTTATTTAATATCTACATGCTCCCACTAGGCAAGATTATAGCAACCAATAAGATTAGCTACCATAACTATGCAGATGAAACTCAGCTCTACATTATGATGTCACCAGGTGACTCTGAACCCATCAAAATACTTTTACTAGTTTATAAATCATTGAATGGCTAAGCACCAAAGTATGTTGAAGATCTACTGTTACTATAGCAACACCCCCCAGACCACTCAGGTCCTTTAATTCCAGTCTACTCAACATCCTAGAATCAGAACCAAACATGAAGAAGCAGCTTTCAGTTTCTAAGATCCTCTAATCTGGAACAAACTTCCAGAAAACTGCAAAGGTGCTGAAACACAGAGTTCTTTTAAATCACAACTAAAAACCATCTGTTTAGATCTGCCTTTGAATAAACGATTAATGTCATATGTATCATATGTGTTCGTGCTTTATCGCTGTTTTTCATGCTTTACTGTGTATCATGTGTTGTGTGTGCTTCATACTAAATTGATTTCAAATTGTTATATTCTATGTTTTCCTTTATCACCAAATCATGTAAAGCACCTTGAACATCGCTGTTGTTCAAAGTGTGCTTTGCCTTGGACCTCTTGGCTGCTTCAATCCAGGTGGACCTCCATGTCCTGGTAGGTCTGCAAGGGGTCCATCCTCTCTCCAGGCCCAGATGTTATGGACAACCCTGAGCATCCTCTTCATGAGACTGTCGTACAACAACAGAGCGTCTTCAGTCGGAGGCTTCTTCAGTTTCGCTGCAATACAACCGCTACAGGAAATCCTTCCTGCCCACAGCCATCATTATCTACAACAACTCCTTAAAGAATTAATTATATGAGCTACAACACTTAATTTCCCTCTGGGATCAATAAAGTATTTTTGAATTGAATGATGGATTAAACAGAACTCTGGGAGATGTTGTTGTAGAACCTTTGTCACGCTGACCTATTCACTCCTCATTGTCCTCACCTGTCTCTCAAATCATTTACACCTGATCCTACTCACCTCCTGCCTTTAAAGCCTATCACTTCTCTCCACTCAGCCCCGGATCATTATATTGTTGTCTTCATCTCCATGGTGTGTTGTCCTGCCTTCTCGTTCCTGCCCGTTGTCCTCATCACCATCATCACCTCCTCTACCTTTAAATAAACATCCTGTACTTACTCAGCGTCTGCATTTAGGTCCATACTCCACACACCTCCTGACAACCTTAGCCCGCTTTAACTGGACCAGAACCTCCTTCCAGACCTGCTGCTGGGTTCCTTGGTCTCCATGGTGCTAGATGTTCACCAATGTTCTAGTTGTCCTCTCAGTTCATAATGATTCCCCACTTTGTGTTACTCTGTCAATCCTGTGATGTTTCTGGTTAAAAAGATGAAAAGTTTAATGGGTGTGAATACTATTACATGGTCCTGTGTGTAGTTCACACTTCTTACTGTGTACCGTTGTGGTTTAGGAGCAACAGTGGTGAAGTTTTGCAGCTGTGGTTCTGAGCTGGAGCAGTTTGGGTCAGGAAAGAAGGACCAGGTTCTGTGTTGAGTCCAGTGAGCGGTACCAGACATGGAACCAAATGCTTTCTGCTGTGATGTGACCTCTTTGAACCAACCATCTACTAGCACCCCTTGTTGGGGACCTTGGTAAGTCTCTGGGGTCGCTGTGGTCATTCAGCAGAACAGAGGACACAATGACTGGAGCTGATGATGATTACACATCCTGTGTTTATTATCATTATTATTATATTTCTGAGATCAGATGTTAAAGAACAACAACTAAAACAGAAACAAATAAAAACACAGACAGACAGATAGAAACGGGCTTCATTCACAGCAGGTCAGACTTCCCTTGAAGGTCACCTCCAGCTGGTGTCCCTCCATGTCTGGTTCTATACTGTACAGATGTTTACATTCAGACACAGGAACATCTTCTGTTTCATCAGCTCTACATTCTTCAGGTTTCTGAAGCAGTCCTGGAGCGTCTAGAAGGAAACCTTCCCTCAGACGAAGCAGCAGAAGACCTCTTCTCCTTGGCTTCTCTTCAGAACCTCCAAGTAATGGGTGTGGTCCACCTGTCCAGGTGTGTATGTCAGCACGGAGGCAGCCTGGAGCCAGGAAGCTGAGCTTTGGAGTAGATACACTCTGAATCAATCCGAGAAGGAGGCAGCTGGATCTCCTCGTACTGAAACAAGAAACCAGAGTAGTGAGAACAAAGAACTGACTCTAGTACTGGTTATGAAGGAGCAGGAACAGAAAGCTGCAGCTATGGTCAACACAGGGATGGACAGGTATGAGAGTCTGACAGTAGGGACAATGAGAACCATGATACATGCATGGAAAACCCATGGAACAGTGGAGATCCTTCCCAGGAGACATTGACCTACCAGAAACACTCCAAGTGCTCATAACTGGGTGTTTGTGAACAAGTTTCTCACCGGGTGGTGCACAATTCTTAGAATGGTGAGAAGAGTGGAAACCTTCCAACCCACAGGACCCAAGGACAAAGACAGACAGGTGGGCTTGGCTCTGGAAGGCTGCAACTTTCCCAGAGCAGTCATACACCCAGGCCAAAAGAGGCGTAGGGGGAGACACAGGGTGGAGGACCCACTGCTGTCTCCCACCGTCGACAAAGTTGGGGACACTTAGCTCCGGCAACCCATGGCCGGTTCAACACATCCTTGGGAACCATACAGGCCCGGCACCAATGGGCTATTGCCTCAATAGGCCAGTCCGAGACAGATTACAACACTCATGTAAATTAAGTTGCAACTGTGCAATGTATTGACTCAAGACAACCAGCAGAGGGTGCTGTATGCTATCAATCCTGACTTTTGGAGGCAGTAAAGAAGATTCTTTGATACAGCTGTATGCCGAAATGGACATAAGAGCTCAGCTTAATGAAAAAAGAGCAAAGCTAATACATCACCAGTCTTAGAGGAGCAAGTGCAACCTTGAGAGACATTCTGGTCCACACTCCATACCAGCAGGTGACGGTAATAAACCAATTTGTTGTTTGCCAGACACCAAAAAACATCACAAAGAAGAAGAAGAAGTCTGCGTTGTTATTTTTAGGCTAATATGAGCATGTTAATGATAACTATGATGAAAACTTTGTGAGAAACACAAGAAAGGAATTATCAAGGTTTTCAGTGGCAGATTATGTTGGATTGTGGAGGTAAGAATTGTTGTGGACTAACTGGACCCTTGTATACGTAAAAACACAAGTTTTTGTTCAAGATTGCTTGGTTCTGTAAACGACATAATAATCGTAATAATAATAATCAAAATAATACATCAGTTTTATATTGTGCTTTTCACAATTACTAAAAAGACGCTTTACAAAAAAGAAACAAAAAAGTAAGCAAAAATAATAGAACAAACAAGAAAAATAAATGAATTGGGCTTAAATGCTTGATTGAAGTGGTAACAGTTTTTTGAATTTCTGGAGTGAACCAGAGGATCGTAGACAGATGGAGGGGCGATGATGTTGCACAAGGTCAGAGAGGTAAGGGGGTAACAGGTTATTGAGAGGTTTGTAGGTGATAATTAGGATCTTGAATTGGATGAGATATGTGGGTTTGAACAGTGAGTTGCAATTTTTGATTGGCATATATCATTGGAATGACAAGCAGGGGTCAACTGGTTTTGAAATCCAGCCCAGGACCTTGGAAACAAATCCGATTAGTGTTGAAGCTACCCAATAACTTGTATGAACAGCAGCATACTAGGGTTCAGCCACAGTTTACATTCAATACATATTAGACGGTATTACTTCAACTACAGGCAATACAGAGACAGACCGTGTCATGTGTGTGACTGAGCTCACTGGAAATGTTTTTGCAGACTGGGTGAGATCAACTATGTGTAGCAATTGTATGATGGCTGTTACTGCACTAGACTTGTAGTCAAGACCGCCTAAACCAAGACCAGAGGGTATCAAGACCAAGACCAAAGACCATCAAGGCCGTGACAAGACCGAGACCACTTTTACAAGATACCGGTCTCGAGACCACTTTTACGTGGTCTCGAGACCTACATCACTACTTGATAGCAGAAGGAAGTAGAAAAGCATGTGGACAGTGCAGACCTCCACCAAGGCAGCTCAGACTCTCCCCCCAGGTTTTTGGATCACCCCCTAATTCTAATCACTTGCTCCTGGTCCTATTGCAGACTTTTCCTGAAAATGTCATCTAAATCCACCTATAACTTTTTGAGTTATGTTGCTAACAGATAAATAAACAAACCCTGGAGAATACATATAAATACATTTCCATGTTTGTTTTCTGAGGAGCATTAAAGCAATGAATAGAGGGCATGGGGGAGGAGCCTCTTCCAGAGGGAAGTCGGCGGCTTAAGGGGAGCCTAAGTCACGCCCTTCTGCTTCCGGTCCATGGGTCCCCTACTGCCTAAAAAAATTAATGAGAGTCAATGGAGCAATAAAAGTTATTTTCCAATTCCGTTTGAAATGTTCCATGGATTGAATATATGATGTCCGTGAATTTTAAAGACACATTTTGATGCAGAGAAAACACTAATTTTTGACCGGTGGCAAAAGCTACTTTAAGTTTGTGTAAAAACACCTAGTGGACTACAACTGAAGAAGAAGAAGGAGAAAAATGGCGGTGAGATTAGCTGGCTTGACCTGCTTCCTCCAGGACGAAGGAAGGAGCATTAAACGTGTAGAAAACCACCATAAATGTGGGAAGTGGAGCTATGTTGGAGGAGAAATAGTCGGTAGAGTGAGAGCCAGCATGCAGCTCCACAAGCTAGTGCTAGCTAGTGTTAGCGTTAGCTCCGTGACGTCATATAAGCGACTTCTGATTTGTAGCCATTTTAATTGCGAATTTTTACAATCAAATAAATCCCGAATCACTTGACAAACACAGTGGAAACGCATCAACATTAGTTGTCATTTAAATGGAGCTACATCATATGTGTGATTCAGGATGTAAGACAAAGTGGACCAGAAAATAACATTTAGCGCTTCATTGACTTCCATTAAAGGAGTCATGACCTATAATTTTCCCTTTTCCATGAGAAAAATGTATGTTATGATTGCCTAATGATTATACACTGGACGGGAAGCCGATAGGGTTTGTTTGAAGCCTTTGTTTACCCTTGGGTTCGTCAACCAGCCCACGCACACTCAAATACGCAACCTTAAATTTCTGGCCGACGTCAAGTCGGCGCAGGATATACCATATATGGACATCGCAGACCTATGCTGCAGGAAGCCCGCCCTGCTCCTCTCCCCCTCATATTCAGTCGAGCGCCGCCATTACTGAAGTACAAACTCGAGCTCCGTTTGGAAAAAGGGGCCATTCCAACAATCAGAGACTTGCCTGCAATTGAAACGGTAAGGCTGTGTATTTATTGCTCTGCTGTGTGTGACAAACAGCAGCTAACTGCTAATGCGGCTATTGTATGCTAGCGGGAGTAGTAGCTTAGAGGACAACACGGGTAATGGCTGCTACTTTGCAAACAACAAATGACCTAGAATGCCACCAATCAACGCGTCCCTCATTTGCATTAATACAATGACCGTCCATGACAGCCAAAATATTGCATCAGATCTCGTGAAATAAGAAACTTGTTCATAGCTTCAGAAATAAGGGTCAGAGGAGCTCTGTGTTTTTTTCTCACTTTTTTTAACTTTTCTTTTTTAGAAGGGCCTGAAACTGTAATAGAGCGTGGGTATCCAAGGTAATACTAGGTTATGACTCCTTTAATATTTTTTTCCCGCCAGGGGACCCATGGGCTGACGGGAAGGGAAGGAGCCTTAGGCCGGGAATATACTTGCTTTTAATAACGCGTACGCGTGTTTAACATGGCTGCCTCGCTTAGCTTGTGTTTGTTTCAAGCGTCGTTTTGAAAGTCCCTGAAATTAACGCAACGCGTTCGCATGCTACAATATGTGAGTAACCAGTAGGAGGAGTATAGCGCGCTACTTGACACTCGTCGATTGGTCTCATTGGCAAAACGAGCAACACATACTCGCCATTGTTATGCCGTGCCTGGTTTAGTGGTCTCACAATGTCGTGATCTCAACAATAACCAGAAGCTTATCTCTTCTATGGTTGCCATGTTTGTTTTGTTTTTGCTCTACAAATCTGGAAACACCGGCGCTCTATCTGGAATAAGTTCTGCACATTGCCTCCTAGTGGAATCCTCCAGTACTACGTGGAGTTTGCAAGGAAGTACGTTCCCAAGACGCAGCCTGCTGCTTGTGTCAACGCGACGTTACGCCAAGTTAAAAAGCAAGTATATTCCTGGCCTTAGGCTCCCCACGCTACCCATAGACATGTAGCATTTTAGGAATAATTGACAATGTGTAGCAAGATGTGGGGGAGGAGAAGGTACTGCTGATTTTTTTCTTAGTGAATGGAAGTGAGACAGCTTTTTACCAGAAACAAACCCAAACCCTTTCAATGGTGTCACACAGCTACAACTGCAGCAGTACCTATAGTTTCTACAGCACTAAAACAAGTTTTACATGTACTTTATAACTGCACTATTATATCCAGCAAGTATTGTATTTTAAATAAAGCCACTTCCTGTTTTTGTTTGTTTTCATTGTGCCGTTTGCTAGCTACAACTACAAGGCAGACCCTTGGTTCCTCACCTTTCTGCTCTCAGACAGTTAAAGGGATAGTTCACATGAGAAACACATCAGGTTGAAGGGTGCCATCCTGTGATCTAGCAGTCTAAACACTGGACGTCTTTATTATTGCTGACTTGGGTCATCTACCAATCGTATAAAGCAGTATAGGTACGGTCACTCTATAGACTAATGAAGGATTCTGGTTCTTCTACAGAGAAGAAACAATGAAGCTAACACATAGCTTAGCTCCTCCATGGACCCTTCCTGATCTAGGTTGGTGTACCCCCCGGCAGCTTGTCAACCGTCAGCCACCATGAAAAACAAAGTGTTGCTCTGCTTTGACCTTCAACCATGAGCACAAACAGAGTCTCTGGTTTTAGCACCTTGAACTGTGAACTGCAACACTCAGACGGTGGTTAGTTACCTGTGGATTCTGCATCTCCTGGCTCTCTATGATGTATTGTGCAGAGTCCTTTGCTCTGCAGCAGCTGCTGCAGCCTTTTCTCCTTATATAAGCGTAAATAAAACCTGCAGACAGGAGATCAGATTAATTGCTTTACTTTCTAATCAACAATATAATACACATAACAATTAGCCTTTTATGGAAACATGATACATTAAAGTCAGAGGGTTCAGGCCTAGTTTATCCTTCTCCGTCTGCAGAGGTGCGGAGACACGCAGCGCCATTATCCATTGACATAAGGACTCTCCGACACTCACGTAAGGACGGACAAAGTAGAGCCCAATGTTTTAACTATCCCGAACACAACGTAGAGCGCTCGTCTGTGATTGGTCAGCTCAACATCAGCCACAGATCATTTCACCAGAGTGGTGCTCTATAGTCGATGTAATCAGTAGTCAATGCAGCTTTTGGCCACTAGATGCTTTATATAACATATAAACATAACATATACAAGGCCAGTTTATCTAATCTGGTGTTTAGGTGATGTTGAACACCAGGAGGTGTAGAGAACAACTAAACAAACGCTGTGTTTGTTTGTTTCCATGAGTTTTTAGACGATTCTATGAGCTGAACTTCTAGTAAAAAACTTTCCTGATCAATCTAAATTCGCTCTCTGTCGGCCATTGATCCTTCACTGGATGTGCGTTTACAAACAGAAGTAAATAAACTGTCTAGCAGAGACGTGACTGCATTGGTCGGCAGACCCGCCAGAAAAGGTCTGCGCCACCTGCTGTCCTGGAGAGGGATTGCAGACAACACAACAACGGAGAAGTATAAAAGGAAAATGTCTCTGTCAGTACGTGTGAGTGTAAACTTGCTGACGGAGAAATATAAACTAGGCCTAACTGTCATTCTAGTGCTGCTCATAACCATGCATACAGTATGTAGCATGTAAAGTTTCAACAAGTAACTTGCAGATGATGAAAGTTTATTATCCATAAATTATGTAAATCTATGTAATGTGCTCTGCGATATATATTATTACAGTTTATTCTTTGATTACTGGTTTTTGTCTGCAAATTCTGCATGTAAATTTCATACTTGATTTTTTATAATTGTTTTTATTTTTACAGTATCTAATATTAATTTTTACATATTTTGTTAAAATGAAACACTCATGCTCCATAGAGATGTTACCTCCCTCCATCTTGTCTGGGAGTCTCACCAGCATCGGTTCTTTAGTGTTGTCATTCATTAATGGTTCACTAAGGCAGGGTCATGTTCCATTCTATTGTAAACAAGCTGAGGTAATTCCTCTACTAAACAAACCCAGCCTAGATGGTAACATTACGTGATTAACAGCTAATTTCAAGCCTGCCAGTAAATTATTAGAAAAAACTGTAGGAAGTCAACTCAGATTACTAAGAAGTAAGTAACCGATTTTTGACCCCTTTCAGGCTTTTTTAAATGTTTCGAATCCTTGAATTACTTCTGATGTATGGAATGGTTCCATCATAATTTAGTTTGATCACTTTTTGATACTATTGACCAGAACATTTTACGGAACAGACTGAGGGTTCTAACAGATATCTTTGATTCTGACCTAGGCTAGTTTTCTTCCTATTTTCTGGAAGGACTTTCTCTGTTATGGCAGACAAGTTCACATCAAAGATCACTTCTATAACTTCTGGGGCTCCACAGGGTTCTGTTCTGAGTCCACTATTATTAGCATTTTATATGCTCCCTTTAGCTGACATTATTCTATCTATTAATAACTTTTCTTATCACTTTTATGCAGATGATATTTAACTGTAGGCCTATGTATGTTTTAATCCTAATCAGGTAGACTGTCCACCCTGGTCCACTGTTTATCGCATATCAGTGTTTGGCTCAGCAGCAGTTACCTTGTATTAAACACCAAAAACATTGAGACCATGACTATCACTCCACCTGAACTAAATACAACAATCATTCAGGTTCTTGCTTCTTTTTGTTTAGCTCCTCAGTCCAGCATTTGAAATCTTGGAGTAATATTTGATTCTTCCCTGGACTTTGACTCGCATGTAAAATATTTGTCTCATTCCTGTTTCTTTCATTTAAAGAACATTCCTAAACTGTGTCATATGGTTTCACTTGAACTAGAAAGAATAACTCAAGCATTTGTGTTCTTGCATTTATATAACTGTAAATCATCTCTTTCATACCTCCAACCCTTATGAAATACTTTGACCAGAGGGCTGATGTGTTCCACATGTCCCCTTTTCTATACTCTTTACACTGGTGACTAATAGATCTCAGGATATATTTAGAAATTCCTACACGGAGCACCAAGGAGCCATATTACTGATCTAATCTTCTAATTTACTGCAGCTTGTCGTCTTCGTTCAGAGACTCAGAACCTTCTAGATGCTCCACATACCAGGCTGAAGACCCAGAGAGACTCAGTCTTATACCAATGTATATTTTCATTGTTTTAATCTTTTTTATTGGTATTTTAAAAGTTAATTTAATGGTTTTCTGTTCAGCAATTTGTGAAGGCTTTGTATGTAAAAGGCACTTAAAAATAAACTTTTACATAACTCTACATTTATGCATACACAGTCTTTAAGCCTTGTGAATTTAGTTGTTTGCTCCTGCACAAACTAGATGCTACAGTTTTGCTACATGTTTCTCAGACAAATTAATATCCTTCCTGGGAGTGAAAGAATTAATATTACATTGAGTATTGTGTAAAAGGTCCAAATACAGCAGTTTTTGCAGAGCTGAAAACCGGCAACTCACCGAGAACAACAACAAGCAGGACACCGTTCAGAGAGAACGAAACTGCAACAATCGGTACTTTATGCCACTCTTTTCTGGAGTGGCCCAAACTCCCAAGGCTGGAGTTGGTGGGTGAAGGTACAATATGATCTGAGAAGAAAAGTGGACAGAGAGAGACACGTTTCCAAAACCTTTACAGAAGATGACAGTATTTCCTGATTTAGGTAGAAAGGTACAAACCTATATTAAAATGCTTGCAAAGGACATCAAATGTACTTTTAATTTTATTCATGGTTAAAACTGTTCAGATGAGACTTTAAGAGGATTTAAAATAGGTTTAAAATATTGAAAATGAATTTTACATAGTTAAGAAGGTTGCATTACATTTACACCATATTTTATTGATGCAGGCAAAAGGAGCACAACACAGAATGTAATCTACTGTATCAGCTCTGAAAGCAGGTCAAGAGTTGAGTTTGATTATACAAAAAATAAATACATTTGAATTTAGAGTTTACCACAAAATAATCGTCAACTTTTTATTTTTAAACAAATTTGATGGATTAACAGAAACATATGTGTTTGATCACTGTTTTTAAATTATTGTTATGCAGATGCATAAAAGTGTAAGCTTTACTGTATTAAACTGGTCTCTTTTTAATGTTTCAGAGACCTGAGCACTACTCTGTTAGAATAGAAATGATAAGATTTCATAATATCTCTGAAACTTACCTGAGATGATCAGCCTGATGGGGTCTCCATAAACTGTTCTCCCTCCTTCCTTCCTCCCACAGTAGTACAGCCTGCTGTCCTCTACAGACAGGTTTCTAACCACCAACCTGTTCCCTGACATAGAATATCTGGTCTCCAAGTCAGGAGAGTAGAAGGTCGGAAGTGAAGAGGTGATCGATCCGATTCCTGCTCTGATCTTGTTGTGGACCTCCATGAACCAATAGATGGTGTTATGGTTAATAAAGCAGGTTAAAGTCACATTCTGACCCGGTTCTGCTGTAACATTCGTCATCTTCTGAGCCTCAGAACAGACCAGAACCACCAGCAGAACCATGGCCAGCAGATCCATCAGCAGGTTGTAGAACCAGACCAGAACAGCTCTGCTGGGAGGCTGCATACAAAGTGCTCTCCACTTCCTATTTTTCTGGGTGATTATGTCGAGTGCTACGTCTTATGACAACCCCTAATACCAACGAAGACGGAAGTGAAACCTGTTCATCTCCATGCTGCAGGCATTCATCTGACAGCAGGAACCAGGAACCTGGCTTTGGATTAGAAAGGAACATTTTCAGGAGGTTTCATTCAACTTTAGTATACATGAAAGGAAATAGCAGAAGCTGTAGAACAACACTGCTGCTAACGGAAGCAAAAGTGTAGAAAGGACCACAGTTGCAGGAGAGGGAGCATAAAACCAGAACTGGTGTTTTATTGGAAGCATTTTCCCCTGAGTGGTTCTTTTAGGTAACATTACCTGATCACCATAATTAACCATGGCTGACCTGATCAAGCAGATCACTGCAACATGTCCAGATCTGTTCCTGCAGCTTCTGGTCCCCCAGTCTTAAACCCAGCTGTACCGGTACCATGACCAAGGCTCACCAAAACCCAGCTCCAACATCACTTCTACCCAGACATTCAGCTCTGCTCAACTTCAACCTGGCAGTAAAACTTCTCCAGATCCCTCAGATTCAGGCTCTTAATTTAATCCTGAACATATTAAAACTATTCTGAGTCAAGCAAAAACAAAAGATTTGGCCCAATAGAACACAGGGAACCACGACTTCCTTTATTACAGGCATACATTGAGGACCTTTTTATGATTCTGATCTACAATGACTTGTTGATTGCTCATTTAAAAAGGCTCAGGCAACTTTGTTTTCATTGTTACAGTACTGTATGTTAATAAGCAGGTAGAAATAGAAATATTCAAAATTAATTTAGACTTTTTAGCCAGGTGCATCAGCAGCAAAGTGACTTATGGATTCTAGAGCTATCTCTGTAGTTATGCTGCTATAGGCTTAGACTGCTGGAGGACAGACTTTCCACTTTTCTTCACTCTGCTACTTTTCTCTCCTACTACTCTCCAGTTGTATTACAGTACATTCTGTTATTTCGACTGTTAACTTTGTTTTCTCTCAGTGTTTTTCTCTCCATAGAAGATATACCTGGTCTGGTATCCTGCTTGGCTGCAATGCCCTGTTGGACGGGGGGCATCGACTGGGATGATCCTCTCAGTAACTGAACATCCACTGTGTCCTGTTATCAACTTTTTACTTTCTGTAACATAGAAAGTTCTCTTATATCAGATCTTCTGTTCCTTCTGTGTTTCTGCTCTGTCTTCTCAAACCCCCAGACGGTCGTGGCAGATGGCCGCTCCTACTGAGCCTGGTTCTGTTGGAGGTTTCTTCCTGTTAAAGGGGAGTTTTTCCTCTCCACCGTCGCTACATGCTTGCTCAGTATGAGGGATTGCTGAAGGATTGTTGTGGTTGGAAAGTCTGCATCAACGGGGCCCAACCTCACGCCAATGACTGACGCAATCTGCTGGGATTCCTTAAATAGGCTATATGCAATTTTCTGAAATTTAAACTCGCGACTGACCCCATGTGGCCAAAAACGGAACTGCTCTTCCTTTCTGCTCGCTCTCGCAGTGCCCGCTCGTGCGCCGGTCGCTCTCAGTCTTCGATCTTTTTCGTGCACTTGTCAGAAGTTTAACTTTTTTATTTTTATGTGGAGTTACTGTTGGTGTCAGATTGTCCTTTGTCTCTTCTGTATATTCGCACCATCCATTGAACTGCTTGCGAGTGCTGACTAGCGGTGGTGGCAGAGTGATCTGAAACATTTAACATGAACGCGCTTGACGTCACATCCGCAGACATCGCAGGAAAATCCGACCAGACAGAAAATAGAAAAAATAGGATCCAGGATTATAGGTGCACCCACTGTGAAATGACAAGGTGTCAGTATGATCATCAGGAGATGTTGGAGTCAGAAATGGTCAAATAAAAAGGCTATTGTTACGTTTATTTTGGGGAAAAAGTTGCATATAGCCCCTTTAAATAGGAAACTTTTTAACTGATTGGAATGTTTGTATAAATGTATTGAAAAGACTTCTTGTTAAGTGCCTTGAGATTACATCTGTTGTGAATCGGCGCTATATAAATAAACTGAATTGAATTGAATTGAATTCTCATGGGAAAAGCAATGTTAGTTATAATAATACAGGGAAGACTCAATGAACTTTAGGCTATTCAGATACTGAATTTGAATAAACTTTTAATTTTTAATCCTCACCTGAAAGTGAAACTTGACCTCTGAACACTAAATATTACTACTGAGACCACTCTATTGAGCTATAATGTAATAATGAAGCAAGCATTACGTTTCTAATCATTCTTGATGTTTTATAAAAATCTTCTTGAGTCTTTTAGGTGAATATTTTGATGTGAAAAAAAAACTACTTTTAGAAAAGTTAATATCAGTAACATTTCAAAAGAATTGTCATAGAACATCCATTAGGTAAAGCCCATTATCAGCACTGGTGAACTGGCTCCCTCTTGTGGCAGAAAGGAGTGACAACAGACTAACAGTTTCAGTCTTCTTTTAATGTAAAATTGAACCAGCAAACACTACATGAGTTCTTTATTCTTCTCCCAATTAGCCTCATGATGTAGTTTCAGTCTGATATAAAGTTCTATAAACTCAGATGTAATCCCCCTGGAGGGGACTCTGATAACCAAGGTTTACTTCCAAATATCTACACTTACCTTCTGGAGAAAGATTCCTTTGATCTGACTGCTCTAAAAGAAAAATACAAGTCAACTATGGATACAGACCCAGAGCCAGCCTAACAATGATCAACATAAATGTGCAGAATGATAAATTAGACACTGTATATTAAAGTAGAACCAAAGTAATGACCTACTGAACCATCTCAAAATCACATAGAAACACAATATAAGTTTAAACATTAAACACATTCTGAACGAGGAACATTTACTGTTTAACCTGATAGATGTTGTCTTTAGATTATTGTTTTACTCATTGACACTCTGCTGTTTCTTCTTAATAATGTATTTAAAGACGGAGTTCTAAGATGCTTTAGTTTACCCGGTGTGTTCAGTTCCTGTTTGGACCCGTTTACTGCATTGGTGTAGCTTCTCATCCAGGACGTATCACCATTGATCGTAAGAAGCCTTAATTATGACTTGCACTCGTTTAAAACAAATTGTTGATGAAATGTTTGGCTGTAAGGTTGATAATAAATTCCCCTTAGTTTAAAGAGAAGTTTCCTGTTTTCCATCACTGTGTGTACAGTTATTGATGTCCCAGCAGTAGAGCTCAACTTTCAGAAGAGACTGGCTGTCTGGTATCAAAGTTACCTCTGATTAGAGGTTGGTGCCCCGATTATCTTTAATAAACAGATTAAACTTGAACTTCATCAATAATTATATTAATATTAAGTTATTGATCCTAATTATTGATGCTTAGATAAACCAGACACTTATAGCTTATGCTGAGTTAACGCTGGTCTGAACCCTGGGTTGTCAGTGTTTTGGAGGACTAATAAATTCGACCATATTCCTAGAAAGAAGAGTTGCTCCATCCAAAGTGGGATGGATGCCGTCTCTCCGGATCAGACCAGGTTTTCCCCAAAATGTCCTCCAGTTATCAATGTAGCCCACATCGTTTGCGGGACACCACCTAGACAACCATTGATGGAATGACAGCATGCGGCTAAACATGTCGTCACTGGTCCGATCAGGCAGGGGACCAGAAAAGATTACCGAGTCTGACATTGTTTTGGCAAACTTACACACCGAAGCAACGTGACCTCCGATTGGCAAAGAGCTTGGTATCAATTCAAATTTCAATAATCGATTCAATTCCAATTCTCAACAGCTACAATAAATTCTAACAATTTGATCCAATCCAGTCTGTTCCAATTAAATATTGATATGGGTCAGTGCTATTAAAAATGTTTTTTTTTTAGCTGTTACCATACATGACTGCCAGCAGTTTCAGGCAGTTTCTAGTTCAGGAGGATAGTTTTCTTAGCGATGCATAAGGCAATGTGAACCATTGGAGCTGACTTGGAGACACCATCTAAGTTTCCCTGCAAGCCAACTGAGGGAGAAGGTGGAATACTACATTTTAGACACTTTGATAAGTCCTCGCATATCTGGCACCAGAAACTCTTAACAGGTGGACAGAACCAAAGCGCATGAACATAAGTATCTGGTATATTGCTTGTGCATTGTAAGCAGGTATTAGATGACGTAAAACCCATCCTAAACATCCGTTGACCTGTATAGTGTACTCTATAAAGGATTTTGTATTGTATTAATTGCAAATTAAGATTTTTTGTTATTTTAAAGGTTCTTAAACATATCTGAGACCAGACGTTTTGGTCAAAGCTGGCTGATAAATCCACCTCCCATTTTGAAATAGGGATGGCTATTGATTCATCTAATGTAGATAAAGTTTTGTATATTTTAGACAGCAATTTGGGGGGTTGAGATTAAGAAAATCTAAAACTCTTGCTGGAATTTGTAATTCAGGTGTATTGAGCCTAAATTTTCCTTTAATAATAGATTTAATTTGTTGATATTCTAAGAATTAGTTTTTATCAATTCCATATTGTGTAATTAATGTATTAAAAGGGATAAAGTCTGTTCCTTCAAATATATGTTCCAGGTATTCAATTCCATTGCACCTCCAGACTGGGAAACTTATCATATATATTTTTTGCAAGATGTCGGGGTTATTCCAGATGGGTGTACGTCTGCATGGGATTATTGTGGACTCTGTCATTTATAGAAACTCCCACCATGCTGTCAGAGAGGATCTGATATTTATGCTTTTAAAGCATTCATGTCATTTTATATTTGAGTTAATAAATGGTAGGTCTGAAAGTTTTATCTTATTACATAGTGTCTGTTCTACGTCTATCCAGGAATCGTCTAGGTAGCTATGTTTTAACCATCTTGAGATGTATTGGAGCCTATTGGTTAAGAAATAATGATGAAAGTTTGATAGATCTAGACCTCCTTTTTCTTTGGTCTTCTGGACTGTTTTTAAGCTGATACGTGGGGGTTTATCTTTCCAAAGAAATTTAGAGATAGAGGAGTCCAGAGATCTAAACCAGTCTAGTGGTGGTTTACTTGGGATCATTGAGAATAAGTAGTTGATTCTGGGCAAAACCATCATTTTTATTGAAGCAACCCTTCCCATAAGTGATATGGGTAGAGATTTCCATCTAGCAAGATCATCTTCCACCTTTTTTAAAAGTGGGATGTAGTTTAGCTTTATTAAATCTGCCAGTCTTGGTGAGACATTGATACCTAAATAAGTAATATTCCCTGACTGCAGTTGTGTATTAGTTGGATTCTGGACAGAACAACTGATTGGAAGAACTGTAGATTTTAACCAATTTATAGAATAATCTGAAACATTTGAGTAAGAGTTTATCAACCCGATTACCTGAGAGAAAGAGGTTTGTGAATGCTGGAGAAAAAGTAATACATCATCTGCATAAAGACTGATTTTATGTTCTATGTTATTGCATTTTATGCCTTTAATATTGTGAGTTTGCCTGATTGCTGCAGCTAGTGGTTCAATAAAAATAGCAAACAGGGAGGGAGAGAGAGGACATCCCTGCCTGGTACCTCTCTGAAGATAAAACCTAGATCAGGGGTCCCCAACTAAATTGGCAAGAGGTCCACTAACCAGATCAGCCCAGTAGATGAGGGTCCGGACATGCAAAAACACCCGGCAATAATTTAGTTTTCTTTCTTTTTATTAAATTGTAACCATGTCAACAAATTGACAATATCTATAATATACTGACAATCTTTATCTTTAAATGTGTTCTGATTTTCTTGAGTCATTCAAGTATGTTATTTCATTTTAGAGCAAATATTCACATGTCAAACCTTTCAACATCAATAACAGTAACAGGAAGCATAAAAATAAATGCTGAAAGTCACAATCTTAGTGCAAACCACTCAAAGAAAAATAGTTATTGTGAACAGCTGATATTGCACATAAACTTGCAGAAACTCTATTTCAAAAGTGCAAAAAGGGAACAAATAATGCACCTCATTATGCATCATATAAAATTTTTTTAAACTATACTTCTATTAGTGCAACAAAAAAAAAAAAAAAAATTTTGTCAACAAGCAAGTTTGTAAACTTAGCTCAGTGTGAAAAATTTGCATTGGCACTTGCAGCCAAACTCTTAAATCTGGGTAGGAATGGAGTCAAAGCCATTCTCAGACATGCATGCACGTGGTCATTGGTCAGTTTTGAGCGGCACTTATTCTTAATGATGTTTAGCGTAGAGAAGGCTGACTCGCAGCTATAGGTAGAGCCAAACATTGTTAATGTCTACACTGCAACTTTGTAAAGTACAGGAAACTTTGCCTTTGGCACAGTCTGCAGCCAAAATTGGACAGGGTCAGATGATTCACATTGTTCTCTTAACACTACATCAGCCTGGAAATCTAATAGCTCCAGTTGAAGAGCCTGTGCATTAGCCCATTTGTACACATTAACTGCCTCCTTTGAGAATGAAATAACATTCTTAACCAAAAATGGACTCCTAACAAAGAGTATCAGCTGATCTCCCAATGTAAAGCCATCAAAGCGAGCCTTAAAGTTTTCTATCAATTTTTGGATAAAGCCAGAATGAGCTGTGACATTGCTCTCCTGTATCTCCTTCATTGAAGGAAAATGTGTACAAACAGTGTGTCTCCCAACGCCTCCATACATTCTTTTACCATTCCGGAGTCAGCAAAAGGCTTTTTATGTTTTTGCCCAGAATCCACTGTACTCGAAGCGAGCATTGATATGCGCGTTGCTGTGCTGTAAGGGACTGTGTTATCACCCGTGTTGCACGCTCATACTGTCCTTTCAGTTCACCAATTTTCCTCGTCCTCGCGGGTGATCCTGGCGGGTAATTTTCATTAAAAGCTTTGTGTCTCGTCTCATAATGCCGCTTGATGTTTCCACTTTTTACAACAGCAACAGACTCCGAACAAATAAGACACACGGGCCTCGTAGAGCACGATGAAGGCAAAACAAACGCGTACATTTCAGTCCACTCATCTCGAAAGATACGGTTTTCCGAATCCACTTTTCTAATTTCTGACAAAGCCATAATAATCCATTCACGAATCTCACAGTAATGTGTGTACCAGCTGAAGTTTGAATCTTTCCGACCCCGGCTCTTGCAAAGGACCTGACACAGACATAGCTGCCCAGGCGCATGCCTGTTCAAAAATAACTTTCGGTAAAAACTTTCAGTATTTTTTTTATTTTATTCCAGAACTTTTTAACAAAAAATGTTTAGAGGTCCAGATAAAAAGGTCTTGGGGTCCAGACCTGGACCCCGGTCCGCCAGTTGGGGACACCTGACCTAGATGATGTTTGGTTATTTGTCCTGATACACGCTGTTGGTGAACTGTATAATATTTTCAACCAGTTTATAAAAGAATTTCCAAAGCCAAATTTATGTAAGGTTACAAATAAGAATTTCCAGTTAACTCTATCAAATGCTTTTTCTGAATTTAAAGATGCAGAATATTAGTTTTAATGTTTTAAGAAAAATCTATTAAATCTATTAATCTACGTGAATTTGTGGATGAATGTCTCCCTTTAATAAAACCAGTTTGATCAGGATGTATTATAAGAGGGGTTACTTTCTCTATCCTTTTTGCGAGGGCTTTGCAGATTATTTTAAGATCAACATTAATGAGGGATATGGGACGATAGCTGGTAGGAAACAAAGGGTCTTTACCTGATTTTAGTAGAAGACTAATGTAGGCAGAATTGATATTTAGTGGGAGTCGGCCATTTTCCTTGGTTTCCTGCAGCATTCTGTGGAATGTTGGTGCCAGAATATTCCAGAATTCTTTATAGAACTCTGCTGGAAATCCATCTGGGCCTGGAGCCTTATTATTGGACATGCCTGCCTGCACCAACATCGCCCCACGCGGACCCTCAAGCAGCAGGTTAGTGGCACTAATCTGCCTTGCCGTGTTTTCCCTGTGGAGGATTTTTTTATACTCACCTCTACTGTTTCTCCACAGTGAGCCTGCAGCAGTCCAGCTTCCTTTCCAGAGAAAATCAGCATCAATAAAACATATTCATTCTCCCATTCCTGTGTTGTGGCTGACTTTACGGGTCCTCTTGGTTACCGTTACAGTTTCAGATTTTTTATTTTATTTGTTTTTTTCTGTTTTATTGCTGCTTTTATTTTGTCCCCTATTTGTGTAAAGCACCTTGCATTTCCTTGTTACTGAGTGTGCTTTACACATTCTTTTGCCTTGACATGATAGTTCAAGTACATTAGAGCTGTTGGTTAGTGTTTCTATTGCTTTACAGACCAGGATTCATCCCTGAATTTGCAGAGTCATCTGCTGGCGCTCAACTTGACCCCAGTCTGATGTTCAACCTGCTATATCTGACATCTGCTGCCCCTTCATCAGTCCTCCAAGCTGTAGGTCAACCCACTTGGCGTCTCTGCACAAACTCCTGGGAGATGCCCACAGAGGTAGAAATGCGATGGTCAAACGTTCGGCAATGCATTGGCAATAAATTTCAGTTCAGAACAACTGTCTGTGTCCTTCTGCAATAAAAATGTATCTTACCATCCCTCTTCATTCTGAATAAATGACAAACAAAATGTTTCCCCCAAAAAATTATTAAACATCTTTGGGTCACAAAATATAAAACAATCATGAAGTAAAACAATCACAAGAACTTATGAACACAACCATGTACATATCTGAGAAAACAGTTTGCTCATAGCTGATCAATTAGGTCAGTGGTGGATGGAATGTCGGCTCATGCTGCAACATTGCAAAGCCTAGTCTGTGGGTGGGGGGATCAGTGCTGTAAAACAACACCATGGGGCGACTGTGGCTCAGGTAGTAGGAGTTGCCGGTGGGTTGCATGCTCGAACCCCCGCTCTATCTGTCTCGGTCGTTGTGTCCTTGGGAAAGATACATCACCCGCCTTGCCTGCTGGTGTTGGTTGGAGGGCCTGGTGGCACCGGTGTGTACGGGAGCCTTGCTGCGGCTACAAAGTTCACCATCAGCGGGTGAATGACTGAATGTAGTGTAAAGCGCTTTGTGGGCCTCTGACTGAAAAAAAACCACTATACAAATGCAGACCATTTACAGACTAGAAAATTTCGTCCATATTATTTACCAAGAGAGTTCACCAGTGGTATTTTGGCAGTTGTTTACATTTCACCTTCAGCCGTTGCTGACACTGCATGTGATGTCATCAGTTCCGTTGTTGCTAAGCTACAGACCCAGCACCCCAATGCATTTGTGGCAATATCTGGTGATTTTAATCATGCCTCGCTCTCTACTACACTTACAACATTTCAAAAGTTTGTCAGGTGCTCTACAAGAGAAAACAGGACCTTGGATTTGTTTTATGCAAATGTCAAGGATTGTTGGGATTCATTTTCCACAAACTGAATGGACAGCATCTCCCAGCATCCCTTGCATTGCCCTCAACACATGCTCATTGGTCTGTGGCCAGTGATGATCTCACAGAGTTGATAAAAGGGTGTGAAACATGAAATCATTGTCTTTCTCCTGCTCATCGCTGAGCTGAATGAAGACGCTCACTTGATTTGCTAGCAACCTTCCCTCTTTTCTTCCAACTCGCTGGACCAGGAAAGAACATCCCTGAAAACTTCGAAGTATTAACTATCAAGCTATCCGGATTCCCATTTGTGTATCTAGGAAGTCTGCTGGCATTTGAGCTATACCAAGATAGCGCTCTGAAGACAGGCCTGATTCCCGTCATTGCCTGCATTTGGACGCGTCCATCTCCGAGTTTGAGAACTTGTAAACGACTGTTTACTCATCGCCAATTAGCATCGCCGCATGCTGGCCTTGAGTGTTGCATGCTCTGTGTTGTAAACTGGTTATCGCTAGAAGCAGTGCTATATCTCTTCTTTCCTTCTTTTCCTTTTATTCTGTTAATGTCAGTTGATTGTAGCCGTACCGCCAACTGTTTGGACCGGCTGCCCGCCCTAGACCAGGTCGCCTGGTGTCCATCGTCTGCTAAAACTAGTGCTAATTGTCCCTTTGTTTCCACATCATCTCCACTGTAGGGTGAGTCTGGCCTTTGGAACCCATGCTTTCCAGCCTGTGTTTCATTGCTTCACAGAGTGGAGCACAGGACCGATAAGAGCAAATACTTTATGATCGTCCTCCCACACACACTCTCTTCTCTCTTTCTCTGTGCAAATAGGCATACAGGAAGAAGCTGGAGAAGAAACTACAGAGGAACAATATCAGAGATGTCTGGTCAGGAATGAAAAAGACCACAGGCTTTAAGGACAGGAATGATTGGATAGATGGAAGTCTGGACAGAGCCAATGAACTGAACATATTCTTCAGCAGGTTCAGTTCAGGAACAAGCTCAGCATCCTCCTCTCCTGTTCCCAGCCAAACAGACATCCCACTCTCCTCTGATCAACAGCTTTCCTGTTACACCTCGGATGTTTTATCCTTCACCTCAGCCATGGACTCTTCTGATTCCACAAGTTTGACTTCAACCAAGTCAGGAAATGCTGCTACCCCCTTTGCCTTCCCCTCCCACTTGTCTGTCTCCAAAAGTCAGGTGAAGAGGCAGCTGGAGAAACTGAACCGGAACAAGGCTGCAGGTCCAGATGGTGTCAGCCCCAGAGTCCTGAAGGCCTGTGCAGAGCAGCTCTCTGGGATTCTGCAGCACATCTTCAACCTTAGCCTGATCCAGGAGAAGGTTCCAGTGTTGTGGAAGACATCCTGCCTTGTTCCAGTACCAAAGAGAACTCATCCATCAGTCATCAATGACTATAGACCTGTTGCCCTGACATCCCACATCATGAAGGTCATGGAGAGACTACTGTTGCCCCCCCTGAGTAAGCAAACAAGAACGTATCAGGACCCGCTGCAGTTTGCTTATCGCTGTGGAGTTTGCGTTGAAGATGCCATCATCCACCTACTTCAACCAACCCACTGTCATCTGGACAAAGCAGGCAGCACTGTGAGGATCATGTTCTTTGATTTCTCCAGTGCATTTAACACAATTCAGCCTGATTTGCTTTGTCAGAAACTCCTGAAGACACAGGTGGAGCCCTCAACAATCGCCTGGATCAATGACTACCTGACCAACAGACCACAATTTGTGGAGAATTGAAGAATTGTGTGTCAAACCAGGTGGTCAGCAGCACAGGAGCACCACAAGGGACC